>JAECUM010006487.1:0-101541 GCA_016617855.1 Megalonaias nervosa
TAGCACACTGCACTGTGGTTTTGGCACATCAACATCCTACACACTAATAAATTCTGTGAGGTAAAGGGTTAAGCAGTTCTTTTATATTTGTAACAGTGGCCATATATGATGGCAGACTTGCATCACATGTATAAATTAGAATGGCCTTAATGCCAGGATGCTTTGTATCAAATTTGGCCCAATTATGCGGCTTTTAAGTTGTTGTTGTTGTTGTAGGGTTTAACGACATTTTTCAGCACAATATAGGCTATACATGGCGGCCAGTATAAATGGTGGAGGAAGAACCTGAGAAAACCCCGGAAAGAACCACCGACCCACAAGAAGTTACTGGCAAGTTTTCACACATGCCCACACTGGCCGAATCTGAGGCTCGAACCCACGCGGACAGAGGTGACATGGCAGTGATCTGTAATGGTAACCACTTTAGACCACTCAGCCACTCAGGGCCCCTGCAGCATATAAAGTCATTTAAAGGTATTTATTTAGTAATGGTGGCCATATTTATTGGTAGATCACTATCATTTGTAAACCTGAAAGGTCTTCATGCCAAGATACTTTCTTTTAAATCTAGTCAAATTATGTTAAACAGTTTTCAAACAATATTTCTATAAAGGGTCTTTATTAATGGCATATATATTTTATGGTGGATCATTATTCACACAGAATGTTAGTGGCCTTCATGACAGGATGATTTCTGTCAAATCTGGAAAAAATTCTGTTAAGGACTATTTAAGAAACTGTTGAAAGCTTTTTCAATTTTTGGCAATGGTGGCCTTATCTAATGGTTTTTCATCATCATATGAACAAATCTGAAAGGCTTTTCATGCTGGGAAGCTCTCAACCAAATCTGGTTGAAATTGGAGCAGTGGTAAGAAACTGAAAATAGCAATTGTTGATGGACAACAGACAAAGGATGCCCTCAACGCAGGACCATACCATTAAGCTCAATTGGCCTTCCTGAGTTAAAATTTGGTAAAAATTACTGAATACTAAGCTGACACTATAATTAGACAAGTTATATCACAGTTCCTTCCCCTGCTCATATGAAAGCAAGATGTTGCTGTCATTCAGGGAATTTAATAATTATTATAAAAAGCAAAAACAAAAATGTTATTTCAATGACCAACCACTCAGTGCCTTCAAGCTAAAACTCTGATGGACAATCAGGTCTCCTAAATAACAAGAAAACTACCCAAGGCAGTATAGCTTGACTGCAAAGCAAAGTTCTTTCTTAATAATGTAGTATATATTCTGACACCTTTTACATAAATTAAATTATTCTCCAAAATAAACATGTCTGAGAAGCCAAGCTTAACCCAAAATTTGACATAAATTGGCAGATTGACATAAAGGCTGCAGTTACCTCAAACAAGACTAACTCATTATAATACTGTCCACAGACTCCCACAACGTATACCACTTTATTGTGAAACAACCTTAAAATGGAGTATGTGATAAATATAATTTTACCACCTAATGAAATGGGAACCATGACTTTACTTGCTTTATTAGCTGAAATTATGTAATAATGAAGTGCCTTACACTGAGGTAATGGTGTCTTGTCTGAACAGAGCAGAACATATCCATCAAAATATAAATTCTCTGTCATCACAAATGTTGCAGGAGTGTGCTCACATGTGCACACTAATTTGCTAAATTTATAGCATGACTGTTCACACATGCTCCTAATACGATAAAATGATCAACTCAGAACTAACTACACACTTCTTTCATGAAGCTGTAATTAGGCATTAGTGCACTGTAGTAAGTACTTTGAAAATGATCATGATTTGCTGAAAATTCATGACATTTCCTCATAAAATACTAAACTACAAAGTTACACTGATGTAAAATGGGTCGGAAGTTAAAGCAAGATTGTGGGAATTATTTTACTTTTGCCAACAGGGAGTCTTCCCCAGGCTTCAAGTGAAAGCTATCAAACCAAATGATAAATGTATGTAAAGCCTGTTTATGTTTCTGCTATCAACTCGAACCATGATCTTTTGAGCAGATATCATGCTGGATTTCATTCCAGAGGCTGTAAAAGTATGTACTTGTTAATAAATACTCTGCAAACTGTATAAAAGTGCACTATCAACTCCAATTTAGCCAAACAGAATGAATTTACTAGTACTATAAATTGCCTGTGGTTTGTAAAAATATGAAAAAATATAAGACTGCTGCAAAATTACAAACACTGTACAAAGTATAGAAAGTATTCTATAAGAGGTGTGAAGTGCTATGAGGACAGGCTACAAAACACTCCATAAAGGTACTCAAAGACTATATAACACTCCATAAAGGTACTCAAAGACTATATAACACTCCATAAAGGTACTCAAAGACTATATAACACTCCATAAAGGTACTCAAAGACTATATAACACTCCATAAAGGTACTCAAAGACTATATAACACTCCATAAAAGTACTTTCCAGATGATTTACATCTACTAACTTTTCACACACATGAAAACTGTAAACATTTGATTTAAAAAACCAAACAAAATCTACAATTAAACATGGTAATCTTGTATAGTTTAATTAAAATAAACTTTCTGAAAATCAATTTTTCACATTTCAGTGTCTTGGCTGTAAGTTTCTTAGGATCAGTGTCAAGCCCAGTTCAAGCCATAGTACATACAAGATCAAAAGCTCACTCCTCAACCATACCCTCTCTCCAATCCCTTTTCAGTTTTCTTCAAAACATCAGCTTATCACCCTGTTCACTTTCACATTTTTTATCAAAAAAATGTGAGGAACAGATGACATCAGAATAAATAAAACTTCACTGCCTGACTGTTCTCAGATGTATATCTGCAATATTTCTTGAGACATCGTTTACTTTTCAGCTCAATCATTTTAGATAGGCGTGTACCATCTGGCAAACAAATTGCAGGCTCCCAAACTTTTATGTGAACAAGACTGGGACCTTACAAACAGTGTTACATCTTTTATGCACATTTATGGTAATGCAAAAGGCATCTGTATTAATTATTTTTGTATCTTCATGATATTAGGGATATTGTGCTCCTCTCCAACTATCTAATACCCCATCTCCTATCACAGCTAAGAAATTCAAAAGCTCTTTATTTATGTTGCCATTGGGATGACTATCTGCAAGGGGGGGGGGACATCTTTGACTCCCACCACCAGGTCTCTAGAAGGGAATCAAATATCAAATGTGCAAAAATTTCAGTTACAATTACATTTTTTAATATTTTCTGACACACTTTATACTGTATATTCAGTCAGAGCACAGAGGTACATCATGAATGGGATAGATACTGGATTATGCTACTGGGGTTAGATTGGAGGGTTGGGTTGGCTGGTTGGTTGGTTGGGGTTGAGCTAGGGTTAATAGGCAGTATTTGGTGGTGGTGGTAATGGTTTGGGGAGCCTGGAATGTGCATAAAAAAGCAATGGGATTTGCCATGCTTGGCCACTACTGATGCTCTAGCCGACATTGGACAGCTAACAAGAGCATCTGAGAAAGATATGACACACAATGCATGGACAAAATGATGTCCTATGCAAAAGACCAATGGACTTTTAAAATGATGATGGAAAGGTATGAAGTCACTCTCTGATGAGGCTTATAAAGTGGCTGAAAATTTCCTTTTCTGGAATAATTTTTGAGATTGAAAAACCAACAAAGGCATCCATGACAGAAATGAAAAACAAGGACAAAACAATTAATCTTTCTGTCACAGTTAGAATCGTATTTTCTGGATGCAAACTATCGGTCTATTTTTTTTTTCCACTACAACTTGAAAACAAACTCTACTGCAATTATGTTTCATACTTACTGTCCAAAGACAGCAAAAACTTAAAAGTTGCTCAAAATACATTTTTCCTTCAAATGAAGTGACACCAACGATGCATCAAACCGGAAAATATAATGATTAACATCCTCTGCTGCAGGGTTCATTGCTGATGGAAAATGGGTTCCCATGCATCAATCTGGTATATAGCATGTCACACCAACCTCTGCTGCAGGGTTCATAACTTAAGGAAAAAGGTTTCACACATATCAATCTGGTACAAAGTAAGTCACAAGACTAATTTTCATCTTATAGTAAATTTATCCTAATTATGACTCTTCTTTCTCTTCTAATGACAAAGTACTCTAGGTGTTTGTCTGATAGACCCCATCCAACCTATTCAACCTTACTTTACCATATTCTTCAACTCTTTTCATCTTTCATTTCAAACTTTATATATATATATATATATATATATATATATATATATATATATATAGTTGCAACAGATTCTGTATGCATTTTTCTGCTGATGATGTAGACCTAATTCTTCAGGCACACAGGACACAAGATCTCTGAAGTGTCTAAAGGGGAAGTCCAAATATATGTGGTAGATAAAGTTTTGAGGAGTGTGTGGCAAAGCATGTCAAAATATATCCTCTTTTAAACTTACCAGTACCACTTCAGTCAATGATTTAAATGCTTCATCTGATGGTAACATGTGTTGTTGTGTATCAAAACACTGTATAGAGATAAGAAAATAGTGTCATAAACACTATGGGGGAATCTTCTATGAGGCTACTTCTTATCTCCTTACAATAATGTCAAACTGCATGTCTATTTTACCCTGCTCCACACATTCCATTACTCTGATCTCCATTTATAAGACTACTGCATTAATATCCAAATGTAAATTACTCATTCCATGTCATTCAAACTTGCAGTAGTTTATCCAATAATAGGATTTGTTATTATTATGATTGTTATTATTTTGTTCTAGTTACTCTTATTACTTCGAATTTGCAATAAGAAGAAACTACTATACTTTACTAGTAGTTTTAATTGTAAGTTTAATTATCATTTTAAATATAATATAAACAAGTCACAAAAGGGACTAATGTTCTACTGGGTGAAAACAATCCAGAAATTCAAAATTAGACCATTCTTTCTTTTCACTGCCAATTGTTGAAACCATCTCCAATATTCTTGAGCATTAAAAAAGATTTTCAAATTAGTTTCTGTGGTGGAAATATTGGATGTCATATTTATACCATTTTCACTGCAGACCAAGTAGACATCATTAGAAGTATGCCCGTAATTATCCAATGAAGGTGAGTAGTGACAGCGTGACTTTTAAGACTGCCATCATGGCAGCCATATTTATTGTACAAATGGGACTATTTTCATTTAGGACCAACTAGATATTATAATATGTCTGTTGGTGAAAACCGCATGCTGATATGAACATACATTCTGTGGGAGTAGCCATAACAATATTTTCAAGATGGCCCACATAGTGGTCATATTGAGAGTTAACTGCATCATTTTTATTTAGGACCAACTAAACACCTTAAGAACTCTTCTGATGAAAACCTCATGTCATAATGACATTCTATTTAAGTGGAGTAGGAATAACAAGATTCTATAATGGTGGCTATATTGAATGTCAGATCAGCACCATTTTAATTTGGCACCAATTAGACATCATAAGAAGTCTTTCAGAAAATACATCGCTCAAGAGGAGTAGCAATAACAAGGGTCTCAAGATGGCCACAGTGGCAGCCATACTGGATGTGCAAGTGGACCTTCTGCAGTATATAAAATTTTTACAATTTTTAGTGAAATATTTATAAGTGAAATACAGAACTTTCATTATTACAGTTTATGTATGCATTATAAGGCCTTGTGGAGATAAGTTTATAATTAGCAAATCATGTTGTACCCCCATTAACAATAATAATAATAATAATAATTAATAGTAGTATGATTATTATTATTATTATTATTTAAAGAAACAATCAACTGCAAGTCTACATATTAGTCTGGATTAATTAATGTATCACTGCATGTCAGTCAAATCCGAACACATGATGATACGCACAGACTGGCACACAATTCTTATCACTAGCAAAGGAGCAAGGCATCTGCCGATTTACAAGAGCACTGGAAGCTTTTGTTGAACATTTAGGTCATGTGTCCATCACCTAGCCTACTGCCATGATATATCACATACAAATTCAAAATCAACCTAACTTCAACATTTTTCAACCATTTTTCACGCTTGTAAGTCACATCCAACTGCAAACTGGACAGACCCAGTTCTACCATCCCAAAATGTTCCAGAGGATCTGGGTCTGTGCAGTTTATTAGGAGTAAGCAGTAGAACAAACACAAATCCTGATCTGCAGGCATATTATGCTATGGCAGACCAGGATCCTTTTTGATTGCAATTGATGTGCTATGCCAATGAGCAGGTGTGGTTATCTGTGTTCTAAGGATATTTCAATTATATAATGTTTTACTGCAAAGGTCTAACATCAAAGACATAACAGAATAAAACACAGTGACAGAGCATGGGAAAGAGCAACATTACTGCAACAGTCCCAACTACACCCACTCATCCAAGAAATTAGTTCTCTGTGTACAGCTTGTCATTGATAAACTGCATGCATTTTACACCTAGATAATGCTGCAGTACATAGGGGGAGTATACTGCCATGTACGAAGACATCTTATGATTTCATAACATGAATAAGTGAAGAAACCAAGTAGTGCTATAAGCCGTTCCATATACCACTTCTCTAATAATGCTGATGTAATCATGGATTCTATTAAATTTGTAAAATTTACACTTGTCAATGCTACTTAATTTATTTCACTAAATCTGGAGTTTTAACTATTAAGAATTATTTGTAATGTGGTTTCACACTAATAAATGCCCTATTTTGTCTCTTCAATCACTATTACTGCATCTTTGTCCAATCCTAACTCAATACAAAAAGCCTTATATGTAAAACAGTCCACTACTCTGAATGGCATTATCATAAGGTAGTATTGTAATGGATTTCATATTGGGAGAACCACATGAACAATGTATGTATATCAATAAATATTCATTCAATAAAAATACATTTTTAATATGCATCTGTTTCAATTGAAGGAAAACAATAAAGTGACTGTCAAATGTTGGAAAGAAAGTATTCAAGTGCACCAAGTTTCTTACACTTTTAAAACAGAGAGATAGACCTTTCTTGATACTTTGATATGTGCCTGTAACCTGTTTTAAACATTAAAAGTCAGCCTGAAGTTTAATGCTCATAAATAACTTTCACAAACAGGCATTTATTGTCAGACAGGCAATTAAAAGGTAAAGGTGGTCAAAGATAAACAACCACAGCTACTCTGATTACTTAACAACCAGGCAATAGTTAGTGTGTATTTTTGTGCTTGCAAGTCCTATTAAGCTAATCTGCATAGGTAAAGTTAATGTAGTGGAACCAAGGCTAGAATTTAACATTTTTTATTACTTTTTCAACAATGGAGAAAAAAATCAACATGCAAAATTCTATTTCTAATTTGTGCTAGTATATGAGTGTTAAATTTTAGTTCTGGGAACAATCCAATTTATTTAAATTCAGGTAAATCAAAGCAATGCACCATCCATCAGGACTCAGCCAAGTCAGCACCACAGTAATATATAGCAGTGTTAAATAGTGTGTGTGTGTGAGTGTGTGAGTGTGTGTGTGTGTGTGTGTGTGTGTGTGATATTTTAATTTTTAATGTAGCTTTATCAATTTTTCAGTCATATCGCTACAATATCTGCTGTGTGGCAGTTTATAGTGATGTCTAGCACTGGGGCATCATGCCGCAGACATGTAGTATGATGTCCCACCCAGTCACATTATCCTGACACCAGGCCGACCAGTCCTAACACTAACCTCTTAATGCTGAACACATAGCAAGTCAGCTGTTAGTACCATTTTTATAAGTCTTGGGTATGACTTGGCCAGGGTTCAAGTCCATGACCTCCCGCATCTGAGGTGGAGGACGCTCTAACCACTAGACCACCACTGCAGTCCAACAGATTTAAAAAAACAGAACTTTGTGTATCTTATTATTAATGACTGGTTGGTCGTGATTATCTTAGTGTCTCAAGTGTGTGTGCATGTATGATATATGACAATGCTATGTCTGCCATCTACTTTTACTATTGGCTCTTATAAAATACCAAGATCTACACAGTATGTAGCTATGTGCGTATAAGATTTAATGGTACATCAGCACAATCCAGGTTATATGGTGCAGACTAATAGTCTAGCTCTAAAACAGAAAGGGAAAACAGCAAAATAACATCAGGACACTGAACTGCAGACCTGCCAACCCTGACGAGTCCGTCTCAGTAAAGCAGTTGATTTTTCTCTGTAAGATTGACCAGTTTTCAGTAAGGTATAACAAAATATCAATAACTGCTATTGTAAAGCTGGAAAACGTAAATAAAAGTTAGACGCAGCGACGATAAACATCATGTTCAAGTGAAAAGTTTGTAAAGTACGCATAGACTTTATTTACCGCTAGTACAGCTGCACAAACTTTAGTTCCAAACCCTATGCAATTCAAATTGCTTCTTGCTATCTCTCAACTTGATGTAACTCTTGGAAATTCTTTTTCCATTTCACATGACGACGGCAATCATATCTCCCGCCACGAGATATACTCAAACTGGCATGTGATGTCCAATAAACGTAATTATGTCCTTTCCAGCTTTTATTCACAGGAATCTGAATACTCATTTTTATTCTTCTGTGTTGATTATTAACACTTTTTTAGAAGCTTATTTTCCCTTTCATCTTAAACATGCATCACTTTCTGGGCACCATTTTTAAAAAATTCTATAATCAAGTTTGATCAAACAGATGCTTTGCATGAACAAATAGATGCAGTTTAAAGGGGGCGCTCACCAGTTATTATGTACTTTTGAGAGAGTGATGTATGTATGGTGAAGTTGCTTGCATTTAAAACATGCACAGTGGAGAGAATGTTGGCATACCTCTATGCTACTTTGATGTAATGTGGCTGACATTTCTTTGGATATTGTACTTTTGGAAACTGTAAATGATCTTAGCACACTGCCAACTAAAATGACTGCACCCTTGTGCTCCAAAAATCAGCCTGAATTTGTCTGAAGTACACTATCCTTAGTAGCTTTTAAAATAGGGAAAATGAATTTTGCCAGACTAGACAATACGAGCTTCTGAAAGTACAATGAATGAATTACCAAATATATAAAATGTAAAAAAAAGTTATCAGCTCTTTTTTTTACAATTTACCTCTGAAGTTCAGGAAGTGAAAATGACCAAGTGGAGCTAGCACTTTTTGAAAGGTGCACATCTGGAGTAAGGCCAAGCTGTATACTCTATAGCCCATATTACACCCATCAATCATATACCAAAATAAAGGGAATTAAAGGTTCTTTGAACAACACCTAAGATATACAAGGTCTTTTTTAAATAGCCAGTATTACTAGTGAGGAAAAACAGAGGAAGTCTTTTTCTTTAAAATTCTAACCCTATGCAAAATATGAAACTGTAGAGCGCCACCAAAGCGTCTCGGGTGCTGCTGTAAAGTTAGTCTGGTTCCCTGACTAATTTTACTAATTCTAATATGAAACCCGGATCCATATCAAACACAGGTGAACCAATTATCCAGATTTTTCAGCAACGATCATTTTTCCGTAGTATTTGCTTGTATGCCGTAAGTCCATGTTTTAAAGGTAATTTTCGTAAGACTTAGGGCAAAATCGTAAGAGTTGGCAGGTCTGTGAACTGTTTCAAAAACTAAATATGTAGTCCTTCAAGATAAAAGCCAATGAATTTAAAAGAGTGTAAAAAAAAAATTTAAATTGCTTAAATATTTAGGGAGAAAAACCATTACAAATAAAAGAAAATATTCTCCCTTGTAAGATAAAATACACAAGATGCCAAAGTTCTTTAAGAAGTATAGTATATGAATGAAAAAGGGGCTAAAACAAATGAAGTCCTTAAAATATAGATCACATTATATTTACATGAACTGTATTATTTTAAAAATGTCTAAGATTTTATGTAGCAGTGCATCATCAAAAAGTTGCTTTAACTGAACAATATAAAATATCGATTCAAAGTTTGTAAGTCAATACATTCAACAAGAATGTGTTCCAACGTCACTGGACAATGACACAGTGAGCATTTAAGTCAAGTTTCACCCTTCAAGCATTATGTATGGTCAGTAAAGCATAATCTTTAGATGAGCTACACAATGCCACCTCATCTCTGTGATACGTTCTGTATGAATGATGCGATTCTCTAATGGCTGTTAAAATGATTTGAAGCTTGTTTGGAGTTTTCAATTGACATATTTTGCCAACTATATAAAACAAACAGATTGATTATAAAAATGGATTCCTGACGGACAGCATAGGCTTCTTGCTATTACCCTTATACCGATGTGACTTGGTGCCGTCAGTATTGTATGCTTTTCAGACACTATACGACAAGGCATCCACAAACCACCCACAAAATTATTTCCTGCCACCCAAAACAACACCTGCATTTGTAAAATAATCCAAATTTTTTCTTCACAGCCAGCCAGTGTTTATTAAATTTTTTTATTGTTTCATCGTTTACTTCTTGTTTACAACATTTCATGTGGCTACTTTTTATGTGAGCCACTTTTGCTGTATAAAAAGTTTTAGTGATGCAGCCTTCAGACTAATGTACTAGTCTTCATGTGGCCTGTGGTGATTTGATTTTGAGACCCCTTCTATATTTAGATCGTGCTTCTCTAAGACCTGACATATTAAGAGATTGTGATGTGTGATTTGTAATTTCAACGTAGCTTTAACAATGTTTCAGTCATATCGCTATGATGTCTGCAGTGTGGCAGTTTATAGTGATGCAGACCTGCCAACCCTGACGAGTCCATCTCAGTAAGGCATTTGATTTTTTCTGTAAGTTTGACCCATTTTCAGTAAGGTGTAAAAAAATATCATAAACTGCTATTGTAAAGCTCGAAAACATGATTAAAAGTTCGATATTCGAAACATGCAATGAAAATAAAGATTATGTTCAACTGAAAAGTTTGCAAAGTATGTGTTGACTTTATTTATCACTAGTACAGTTGCACAAACTCAAGTTCCAAACCCTATGCAGCTCAACAGCTTGTTGCCATCTCTCAACTTGACGTAATTCTTATCTTTTTCCATTTCACATGACGACGTCAATCATATCTCCCGCCACGAGTCATACTCAAATTGGCAAGTCATAGCCAATAAACGTAATTGTGTCCCTTCCAGCTTTTATTCACAAGAATCTGAATTTTCCTTTTTATTCTTCGGTGTTGATTATTAACACTTTTTTAGAAGCTTATTTTCCCTTTCATCTTAAACATGCATCACTTTCTGGGCACCATTTTTAAAAAATTCTATAATCAAGTTTGATCAAGCAGATGCTTTGCATGAACAAATAGGTGCAGTTTAAAGCATTCAAAGTGCAGCTGTAAAGTTAGTCTGGTTCCCTGACTAATTTCACTAATTCTAATATGAAACCCGGATCCAAATCGAACACGGATGAACAAATTTTCCAGATTTTTCGGCAATAATCGTTTTTCCGTAGTTTTTGCTTTTATGCCACAAGTCCGTATTTTAAGGGTAATTTTCGTAACACTTACAGCAAAATCATAAGGGTTGGCAGGTCTGGTGATGTCTAGCATTGGGGCACCATGCTGCAGACATGGAGCATCATGTCCCACTCAATCACATTATATTGACACCAGGCCGACCAGCACTAAAACTAGCCTCTTGATGCTAAGCACCAAGCGAGGCAGCTGCAAGTACCCTTTTTATAAGTCTATGATATGACTCAGCCGGGTTTCAAACCTACGACCTTCTGCATCCGAGGCGGACGCTCTACCACTTAGGTAATATTAAGCGATTGTCAAATTTAAGATTTTGCAAAGTTTTCAACATTGAAAGTGAATCTGAAAAGATAACGAAACAAGTTTTTGGAGAGGTTCCAATATGGTGCAATTATCTAAGTATTGTGGCAACTTCTGCAATAAAGATGGATGCTATATCTGGTAACTGGCTGGAAATGGTGTTGTGCAGTGTTGCAACAGCAGCTGCAACATCGTTTCCATCTTTTAAATTGTATACAGGAACAAGGAAAACACTCATAATGATACAAGCAATAAATTAAAGACTATAACTGGATTAAGGAATCAACCTTGATCAAAATTTCTAAGCGTGTACATCATATACAGAAACTTTAGTGATGCTGCTTAACTAAACTGATTTGAAAATCAAATTTCCTCCAATCTGCACGTTAGGTTTTACAGTGGACAACTATTTATATGTAAGCCATTGACAATGTGCATGCAGCAACCCACTCAACTTGAAAGCATTTCATTTGCTGTACATCTTCTACCTCTTCTTATGTTAAGAATTCAGTTTGCAAGTCTCTGTTGAATATATCTGACAATTTCAGTCAAACATTATTATGATTGTTATGTATTGTGTCATTCTCAACATGATGGAAAAAAAAAAATAGCAACAATGCAACAAGATATATCATCTGGAATGCACACTGGCTAACACCAGATGTACCAGCATGCATGTTTATTATATGGCTATTGATTTTGTAAACACTTACGGGCAGTAAACAAAACGAAGGCATTTCCCATCAAAATGTTGCAGCCGTAATTTTGATAAAAGGCCAAGTCAGTTGTTTTTTTTTCTGATTTGCAGGAACATAACAAGCCCATAATTTCTTACCATATATACTCACTTATGAATCCAACCTCAAACTGAACAGACCCAAATCTGTCATTGCATAATGCTATGAATATGTAATTACATTGCTTGTGTGTTAGTTTTAAATTCTTTTTTTTATTTTAATTTTGTTTCATTACATTTTATTATAATGATAATTTTCATGGGATTTGACTATTTTCGAAAAATCACTCCTCTGTTTTGACCTGATTTGAAAGTAAAAGGTATGACATTATCAGTATTTTTAGCTCACCTTGGTTGAGATGTTTTGTAAACACTAAGCAAAAATAATTGGCTATTACCAAGGTCGTGTTCACCCACGTGTTAGTCTGTTGTAAACAGTTTCATTTTTAAATTCATTTCCAGCATGGGAATCAGATTCTTAGATAGGGCTATTCTAGCCTATGTGATCACTGACATATTTTTTACTGCGCTGTTCGGACAAAGTAGTGATCATGTGACCCATCACGAATGTTAAAATGAAAATGACATTTTAATTCTCAACCTCAGTGTTTTCTGGTTCAGTCGTAAAATATACCTTCAGGCCAAATGGTATTCTTGTTGTTGCCATTTGATTTAAGTTTATTATTTAAAATAATTTATTCACTCTGGGAAATACTCGTCTTCTTTATAAAAGTTCTGGGAGAAAGTGTGTGTGTGTGATTTGGATTTTTAATGTAGCTTTAACAATTTTTCAGTCATATCGCTACGATGTCTGCAATGTGGCAGTTTATAGTGATGTCTAGCACCGGGGCATCATGCCGCAGACATGTAGCATGATGTCCCACCCAGTCACATTATCCTGACACCAGGCCGACCAGTCCTAACACTAACCTCCCAATGCTGAGCGCCAAGCAAGGCAGCTGTTAGTACCATTTTTGTAAGTCTTTGGTATGACTCGGCCAGGATTGAACCCACGACCTCCCGCATCCAAGGCGGATGCTCTAACCACTAGGCCACTGGAGCGGTATCTGGGAGAAAGACATTCTGTGGAAATTTATTCTGGAATTCTAAACAGAACAGTATAAATTGTGATTCAACGAGGAACTGTTGCCATCAGTAAAACAACCTCATCTGACGTCGTCGCCTTCCATATTGGAACTTCATCAAGATTCGAACCTGGATTCAATTAGAATTGTTTACTGATAGGACTTATTTTTTCAATTCTAGTATTAATTTTTGGATTATATTCACAAACCATAAGTCCTATTTCATATTTTTACCTTGTTTTCCAGGGAAATAAATTATTTTGTTAAAATTTACAAAACTTGTTGACTTCACTCTTTTCTTTTGTTACATTTGTATGAGCCTACACATAACACATAATGTGTCAGCAGGTCTGGGTCTGTGCAGTTCGTAATCAATAGAACAACCAGCAACAATCTGATCTGCAGGTACATTAAGCTACTACAGCAGATCAGAAGCTGTGTTATTTGTTGCTGGACTCAACCTATAAATGATTATATATGGCCAACACAATCTGGAGAAAACAGAAAACATATTTATAGATACCTGGGGTTGAATGCCAATTAAAAGGGAGCAAAACAACAGCTTTTATTATGCCCAGTGTTGCAATCATTTAATATCAAAGTTAACTGCCAAAGGTCCTAAACACCTGGAGCAGTCAAGTTGGTTCTTTAAGAGTTTCGAAATCTTCAGTACACTTTACAGGTACCAACAGAAGTAAAACCCATAAACATGCTGACTAATGTTAGAGCTATCAGATTTTTCCATCTCCTTGTACAAATCTTCCATAACTTTGCAGAAGCCCTTGACCAGATAGAAACACATTCCTCATGATCTATTTTGTTTGGTGTAGGTACATGCACACTCAAGTGCTGCATAATACATCCCAATCTAACCATCATCAGATATTTCACTGTAAGCATGACATTTTTATCTAGCTGGAGGTGGAAAAAGGGTATTATCATTCAGGTTTTGCTGCTCCACAGATCAAAATGTGCTATATCCACGCTCCTGACATAATTTTAGATTTTACTTTCAGCCTTATCTTTGCAGAAGGAAACACTGAAAACCTGCTATCACAAAACCAGATGACTTCACCATATACAGGAGCGAAACCAAGCTGAGTAACAGATAGCTTAATGTTGTGTAATTGATCCAAGTGATCATGTTAAAAGAACTTCAAAATAAACTGGAACTCCATATGGGAGCCAAAATAAAGAACATGTAACATCTGTGATCAACCATGCTGCAGAAGATATCATCCAATTAAATGCACAAGAAATGAATGATTAAATCAGCTGTTGTTTTTGTTGTTTTTTTTAAACACTGTACTTTTGATCACAGTACCAACTTAAGATGCTAAAGATTAAAAAAGCATTGAGAAATATCTTTCTGGACAGAATCAATGAAAATGCATATTGTAGTTTAAATGAAAACCATCCAATCCTTAATCCTTAATCTTTATCTTAATCTAATCCATCTTAATCTTTATAACATTAACAAGAGTCACAAAGAATCTAAAAGAAGTCCTGCAAACAGCAAATATGTGCCCATCTTTCTTCACCCTAGTAATGACCATGACCATTTAGCTAGGAACTTGTTATTGCATGATAATGCATGGACCTAGTTAAAATTTCATCCAAAGATCCTTAGTGACAGCCTGCAAAAGGAAACTGGCAAGTCACTTGCATTAACACAGTGTTGTGACCATGACCTTGAAGCGGGGAATACAACTCTGAATAGGTCAAACCAAAATGGGCAAGTAAAATTTTGTTCTATCAGTTGCCTACAATTTTATGCAGAGCAGAAAGAAACCAGAAATGTGTTCATAACACAAATGCACCACCAGTGTCTGAATATTTACTTAAACGCACAACTAAAAGGACAGACAGATGGATAAAGGTAATTCTATATATCCCTTACATATTCGTGTTGGAGAAAAACAAATTCCACATTTGAATATTTTGGATTTTTTTAAGCCCTGTAACAGGGCAAGTCATTGTGGGAGGGGGGAAGGTGTGACACGGTATAATTTATAAGTTATTAAATGATTTGAAAGAACCTGAACCTTAATTCTTTCTCTTGTACAAAATACATCATGGCAGTCCATAACTTGTCCTTGCAAGACATGTTTCCAATCATCTATAGCACCTGTGGATTACCTACCTGGAAATGCAGAATGATGGTCCATACGAGGCCAAGGGTGAGTTTGGAATTGCCATCAACAATTTCATCTGCACGAATATTTACAAGCTTAATCTGTAAAGAAAGAATTAAACTAGTGTTAAGATATACCTCCAATACTTGATCACCCTCAATGCAAATTTGGCAGAAACATTTTGGAATTTTATTTCAAAATGTCATATTATCTTCATTATTTATTAAAGTAAAAGAAGTATCAAGCGAGTGACCAGTAGAGCTAATAAACCACAAGCAACTCATAGCAACCCAACTGTGGTGTCTTTGATGTGTTTTTCCCCAAGATGCATCTGTAGTGCAAGTATTGTTACAAAGAAAGTAAAGGGCCTGTACACGACTTTAAATAATGTTCAATAAATCCCCCAAAAATGGGTCACAGCAACATAAATTTTGGGGTATGACACATGTTCATCCCAAGAAGCATCAATAGTACATTTTAAGTAAAATACTGCAAACCAGTTTTGATCAGTCATCCAGTTTTGATTAGAACAACAGGCTCAAGTGAGCCTAATATCACTCACCTGATTTAAATAACTTAACTGTTGACCATTTTGCTAAGCATGCAACTGTGGTGTTTTATGCATATAATCCTACGTAAACTGTGTCCTAAATTTACATCACATCAATTTTACTCATTTTACTATTCAACTGATAAAAATGCATTCCATGATATCACCATAATCAGTATGCATAGTCTCTTGTTCACAATCAAAATCATTCAAGATCTTGAAGATATAAGCCTGTTTATCAAGTTTTATCAAAAGTGAATGAGATAAACAGGGCTCAAACAAGCATCAGAAAAATGAAAGAATTTTCTTCTTCCTCCAGTTGAAAAAGGATGGAGAGAGTATGAGGGAGAAATGGATGAGTTTGAGGCAGAAATGGAAGAAGGATAAATACATGTATATTTTTCTTTTCAGACATGTACATACTGATTCAAAATATCAAGGATAATCATTTTAATGCAACTGACATTTTTGCATGATCTACAGTAAAATGTTCTACCCAGGTTATTAATTAAAATATTATGGAGTTGTACATTTGCTATATAAGATATGGTTTCAAAAAGTAAGTTTCATCATTATAAAAAAAAAGCACTCACGATAATGAAAAAAAACAAACTCAAATGGTGTGGATCCCATGCTGCACTGGCATTTTCAAAGACCAGTCTCATAAATCTTTTATATGCCTGAAATTTCACATCTTGAAGAAAGAATGACAAGTCCCTTCTTAGTAACCCTAAACTCTTGCAGCTTTGTTACAGATTTCATTGACATTTTACTCCAGTATAAGCTGTCGGAAACACCGACTCCTGGATGTTTGATGTTAAAAATTCTGTGAACTTTCAATGTGTAGTCATACTGCATGGTTTCCTTTGTTTTTGTAAAGGTCATAACGCTGCCTCTAACTGGCTGGAATCTCCTACTTCAAGTTGCAGCCCATAATCCTAGTTTGTTGAGATCTTTCTATGGCATTTTTGACAGCTCTCAACAGATACTACTGGTGTTATCTCACAATAACATGCACTGTCTGCAAACAGCCACATGTCAAACAAAATATATGCTGAAATATCATTGATGTAGACGAGAAAGAGAATTGGACTTAGGATTGTTCCTTGTGGGAAGCCTGATTGTACCCTGGTGATTTCTGATTTTGAACCATTTATTACAATGCGTTGTTTTCGATCTCCTAAAAATGCATCAATCCATAGGAGAATGAACCATATTACATGTACCATATTTATGAAGTTCTGAGTCAAGCAACTCATGTATTACAGTGTCAAATGCTTTTTCAACATCTAATATAAAGCTAACAATGGTTTTTGTTTTTTGGGGTCAATGGATCTTGCCCAGTAATTACTGATATCAGATGTGTCTCATAACTAAGATATTTAGGGAAGGCATGTTATCTTGTACTTAAGATGTAATGTTGCATCAGCTCAACATTCTCAAGAAGTTGAAAGTAGTTTCTGAACATGGTTGCTATGGAACTCGCACTAGCGCTAAGGGAGTTACCTCGCACATACATCTGAAAGAGTATACCCTAAGAAATATATCAACCAAGTTTGGGTCAAAATAAGGCAGGCCATTCTGGAGTACAAGTTCTACATATGATGATGAAAAGTAATATTAATACTTGCTGGTGTAAGTAAATACTGTGACAGTATACAATGTTTATCTATCATGACTTTCAGCAAAATATTATGGTGACAGGAGCCATGAAAATACTGCATTTGAGAATTTTATTTAGTTTTATTGACCAATATGTCAGAATGTTTATCAATTTTATCAGACAATATTGAAAAGATGGTTGCATATAGATAAATGAAGGTCAGAGTAATACACAAGAATTCAGACCCAGATATTACAAGATATATTTACTGTACTTATTTACTTTATTCACACAGGTTACCTATCCATTTCTAAAATTTAGATTGGAAAAATAGTTATAAGAAAGTGCAAGTGACTCTTGCAGAATTGGGTCAAACAAGAATGAAGATAAATCCATCAATATAGAATTTATCTTAAACAACATCCTATTTTATACAAACCCAAATGCCTGCAACAACAACACTTTCCAAATATTTGTTACAATTCTATGTTCGATTAGAAGACTGCACTTCCTTTATCCACAGAGTCTGCCGTCTGTTCCAATTTTTCTCAATGCAAAATTAGCATGCTCTTATGCAAGTAACTTGTTCTGATTTTATAAGTGATATATGCTTGACCTACACTGGACTAATAAGTCACGTATGGGTTACTTAATACTTTGCATATGTAATCATTATGCGAAATTTTAGTCTTTATAAGGAAAGTATACAGGAGACCAGAATTAATCCATGCATCACCTGCATTTCACTTACAACTGACATACAAGTCATTTATGGGTGGTATCAGCCTCTCAGCCAAGCATGTTCAAGGTCATTGCCATTTTCTGGCTCAGAGTTTAATGCAAAATATAATCAAAAGTTCAAGGTGTAATACCAAATACAATCCAAGTTCACAGTTTAATATAAAATAAATAAGTTAACAGTTTAATACAAAATAAAATCCATGTTCAAGGTGTACTGCGAAATACAATCCAAGTTCAAGGAGTACTGCAAAATACAATCTAAGTTCAACAAAGGTGCTACTGTGATTTTGTTTTTTTTAGAAAATTCATAACTTCAACCAGATTAAATTTCAATAAATTGTCTCAACAAAAAAAAGAATTTCATCATGTTTAAAAAAAAAAACAACAACACTGAAATAAATCTTCCAACTTTGATGGACCCTACATATGAAAGCTAAAATAAAGTTTGTGTGCATCTGTCTGTCTGCCTGTGTATGTGTGTGTCTGTCTGTGAATTGCAAAATGCAGAGTTGAGCAAGCATACACAACTACACTCTGCAGAAACAACTTGCAAACAAAGATTTTTTCAGCAACCAACAATGTGTGTGTGCGTTGGTGTGTGATTTGGATTTTTAACAAATATTTAGTCATATCGCTACAATATCTGCAGTGTGGCAGTTTATAGTGATGTCTAGCACTAGGGAATTATGCCACAGACATGTAGCATGATGTCCCAACCAGTCACGTTATCCTGACACCAGGTTGACCAGTCCAAACACTAACCTCTTAATGCTAAGCACCAAGCGAGGCAGCTGTTAGTACCATTTTTGTTAAGTCTTTGGGATGACTCAGCAACCAACGATAAATTATTTTCTACGATTACATTGAAAACAATATTATTTGGCAAAAAACATTCAACTTTGTAAACTCTAATGAAGTCACATAAAATAAATTTATTGCTGGACATTGAACAATTATTTGACATTGATAGATGTTTCAACTGCAAAAATCTGCAGCCTGAAACTGAAAGATTTTGAGACAAACACTAACGTAACAATTTTGACTTGGCCACACTTCCATTTCCATAAATTAAAAAACACTGGTCTGCTGACTTGTTCTCAATGTGGTTTTGTTTTGTTTGCCCTTTGAGCGTTCTAGGATCATGTGGTATACGCAAATATCCTAAGGTTCACTTGCTGAAAATTATACTTTGGACTGAATTCATTTACCAGCTGAAGTAAACTGGCCATTAGATGCCGAAAGAAAACCACACAACTGAGTTTAAACCTGCTTACAAATTTGGTAGTAGGGGCCAACCTGATGATGACAGATTCTGACCAGAATGTTTGAAAGAAAATTGTTATTTATTATTTGAATAAATTATGTTCATGGTCATCACTTATTTGTTTCATTTCAGCTACAAATTTGATAATAAGAAAGCTGTTTCAAATTCAAAGCAGCAGGGTAATGTGTTTTGAATCGTTATACAAATTGTCATTTCAATGGAAATGTACCAGATTTTTATCAGGTCAGAAATGACAGGTTTTGCATATATCCATTATACCAAATTGATAACATCTATTTATATATGGACACAATTTCCTGTACAAAGATGGGGGCGACATTTTTAAGGCCAAATTCAGTTAATTTAGCAGAAATTCGCTCCTATCTTACATACAAGTATGGTAAGTGACTGACTTGCATTTCACTCATAATTAAAGCATACTTCACTAAAAAGCGAATGCATAATTCACCTAGTATATGCCACTTAAAAGTGAAATGCCTATTTCGCCTATATGCCACTTATAAGTGAAATGCCTAATTCACCTATATGTCACCTACAAGTGATCAACAAGTGCAGTAAGTGAATGGCTCATATTTCACATAAGTATACTTCATTTATAAATGCAATGCCTAATTTGCATATGAAATCCTAATCCTTCACCTATATGTCAGAATTAAGCCCTTTCTCAGTAATGGATATGTGACATTTTCAAACTGTGTGTGTGTGTGTGTGTGTATAAATATATATATATATATATATATATATATATATATATATATATATATAATTTTTGACTACACAAGAAATGAAATTAAAAAATGATGACAAGACAAAGAAAACATACTCCAAGAAAAAGTAAGCAAAATGACAAGAATTTAAATACAATCTGGCTATATTCTACATAACTACATAATAGTAATGGTTAGATATTTCAACTCTGACATGGAAAATGTCATTATATCATTGTTAACTTAGGTAATTTACAACCTGCATTTAATTATACAAATTACCTATGACTTCGACACCTGAGCAACCAACCATGAAATTGTTCCCAACCTGAAATGGGTGGGTATAAATGTTAAGAGAATCATACGACATGACTATCACAGCCGATGATTCTCTTTCTAATTTACTGTCAAATTTCTCTGCAATAAAGATTCCACCCCACGTTTGTTAAGGATAGTACTACAATCAAGTAATTACAAAATTTCAGTCAATGGCAGGTTTAAGCCTTTTAAACTACAAAACTGAATAATTTGAACATAATGCTATTGCAATTTTTTATGCTCCATGAAGTTAGTTATAAATTATCCAATTTGTCAAGCATGATTGATTTTCTTTCTATACATATTATAGCTTCACATGATCTCACCAATTACAATTAGGTGCCAAGACCTCAAGTTATTTATTGACTGTACTCTTCAAGACAAGAATTTTCCCAATCTTTCAGAATAAAAATGTGTGACTGTTTCGCTTGAAAAGAAGATAACTGGCAGAATTTCATAGCAAATAAACGTGGTAGGGTGATTTTAGCAAATAAGTAGTGACAATTCTGATGAGAAATCAGTGGAGTTTCATAGAAGGCATTTATAATGGAAACGTTGTAAGCGCATTATATTGGTCAGAAATGTTTTTTAGGACTTGTTCCAATCACTTTCAATCACTTACATGTCTCAAATAAATGCCTTAATTAAACAGGAACTATTATTATCCAATCCCCCAGGTCATGACCCAAATTAGGGTTGCCAGGACATTCTGGAGGGTTCCCAGGATTTTCTCTTTAGGGTGGCAAAACTCGTCAAAGTGCGGAAACTGGGTCATGAGTCTCGGAGAAAAATATTGGGAACCACTGCACTATGTAAACAACGGTTTTGACTGTAATTTTTTAAAATTAAAAACTGTAAAAAAAAAAAAAAATAACTGCAGATATCAAAACACCACTAAATGTTAAGATCAGAAGTAAAAATCCAATGGACCTATTGAAGTATGGGTTTTATCGAACTGGTCATCCAGTAAAATCAATATTTGGTCAAAAAGTGAAACTGTGAATGGCTGTTATCTGTATGAAA
This sequence comes from Megalonaias nervosa, assembly GCA_016617855.1. NCBI lineage: Eukaryota > Metazoa > Mollusca > Bivalvia > Unionida > Unionidae > Megalonaias > Megalonaias nervosa. The sequence continues at coordinate 21,918 of JAECUM010006487.1, forward strand.
TAGGTACAATAATAATAATAATAATAATAATAATAATAATAATAATAATAATAATAACAATACAATGGACTGTATATGTACCAGTACTTAAGTAATATTCAGGTTTTTCAGATGTTCATATTCTAGAAGTTCTTGTTAACACAAGTGTCACAAATCCTTGATCAAGGTAACCTCAGCTGATATGGATTCTATCCACCCCTTTACTCATCATCATCATCATCAATCCTTTAACCAAGAGGTTGTTGGGGCACCACAGTTGACTTTACAACCAAATCTCTCCATCTTTCCCTGTTCTCTACTGCCCTTTGGGAATCTCCAAATCCCATGCTTATCCAATCTTTAATATTGTCTTGCCACCTCTTTTTCTGTCTGTCTCTTCTTCTGCACCCTCACACTGTGCCTTGCAAGAATGTTCTTGCCAGTCCAGATGATCTAGAGACATGACTGTACCACTTCAGTTTGTGCTTTTTACAGTGGTCAAGAGGTCTTCATAGGGTCCAATGGCTCGTTGGCTCCTGTTGTGGACTTCTTCATTGGTTACATGGTCAATGTATGAGATCTTGCGGTAGCATTTCATTTCGAAGGTTTGAATCCTTCTTTGTAGATCTGATGTGAGCGTCCATGTTTCACAAGCATACAGAAAGACAGATATGACAACTGAGCACATCAGCCTTATTTTGGAACCAAGAGCAATGTTGGTACCTTTCCATATTGGTCTCAACCTTGTTGTTGCTGCTGTTGTCTGGGCAATCCCGCAAAGTAGTTCTGGTTTGGAGCCCTCATCTGTGATAATTGATTCCAAGTACTTGAAGCTTGTGACTCTTTCCAGCTTCTGTTCACTGACCCTTATTTCTGCACTGATGCCATTGGTGTTGTTTGTCATCAGTTTGTTTTTTTTTGGCGCTAATCTCCAAACCATATGCTGTGGAGGTTGTGTCGAGACACTCAACCAAGTCAGCCAGTTCTTTTTCATCCCCTACTAATCCATCAATATCACCCATTTAATAGTAGATAGTTAATTTATACCATCCTTTGAGTCACCAATGGTCACTGATCAACAGTTAATTATGTAGTATTGGATTAAAGAATGTCTTTGATAGGACAAGTACCAATTTTTATTCATGCTCGATTACCAAGGGATTTCTGTATGATAAATCAGATACTGTCAGAGAGATAATCACTTATCAACAATTGGGTGTATGAGTGAACTTTCTTTGTATTTCACCCTCACCTCCCTCTCTCCTAATTTCATTTTTATTTTTACTTTGAAAAGATAATTCATTCATTTATACCAGGGGGATCCAACCTTTTCTGTCTGGGTGACAAAAGAGATAAAATGCCTAAGGTTGCAGACTGCATGAGCAAGAACAGTTTAACAAATTAAAAAAGAAAACCCAACACAATTATTACTTGACACTAATAACATTCTTATTGCAAGGTTGTACTAATATTGCTAAATAATGAAGATACACAAGACAGAAAAATTGATTAATTATTAATTAAATTGCACATTTTCAAAAGAACTGCATACCTGGCTGCAAACTGTACAATGGGAATTATATTTGTATGAAATTATATTCAACTGGTTATTCCTGATTTCTGCTTATCTCTTCCATGTCAACAAGGCTGCACGTTGGAAGTGTGATGAGCAAATTAGTTTCCTTCATATGCACATATACATTATAATAAGTAAAAGGGTAGGGACATGTTAGTAGTCTGTCATAGCTAGTGTATGCATTTGTACCGTATAGTGGACTTGGAAGCGTATTGACCATGAAGTCTCAATGACCTCATCTTTTGGTCAAGGTAGGTGGTACTGAACTAAAACATAATGAACAGAAGCTGTTGTTTTCATATCTGACCTTCCATGACCAGGACCTCTAACCTTGACAGCCTAGAATATACAGGTGTCCTTTCTACCTACCTTCAGTACAAGCCATCCACAAAGTTACTCTAGAACAAAAGATACTCTGCTAAACCCATTTTTCTTTGACATTGACCTCTGATCTCAAAATCAAGAGACCTCTTCCAAAGCTAGCCCTCCACATAATTTGATCGACGTACTCAAGTTACTGTGGTAAATGCATTTTTCGTCTTTATGTTACTCAACCTGACCTCTGACACCCAAATCAACAGACTAAATTCTTACTAAACATGCAAGTAATCCACAAACTTTGCTGTATGTACAAGAATAAAAACTGAAATTTGTGTGCAAAAACCATTTCTCTTCTTCCAGTCACAGTGACCTTCACCTTTGAACTTTATATCCTGGAAACCAATAAGCTCATTCCTCATCCAAGTGCAAACCATCCACAAAGTTTGGTAACTGCAGATGGTGGATAACTGAAGTCATTGTGTGGAGATAAGTGTGTCTGTGATTTGGATTTTTAACATATCTTTAACAATTTTTCAGTGATACTGCTACAATGTCTGCAGTGTGGCAGTTTATAATGATGTCTAGCACTGGGGAATCATGCCACAGACATGTAGCTTGATGTTCCACTCAGTCACATTATCCAAACACCAGGGTGACCAGTCCTAACATTAACCTCTTAATGCTGAGTGCCTTGCGAGGCAGCTGCTAGTACCAAATTCATAAGTCTTTGGTATGACTCAGCCAGGGTTCAAACCAGCAACCTCTTGCATCCGAGGCAGACACTCTTACCAGTAAGGTCACCAGATCAGTCATGTGGAAATGAAACTCATAATAAAAATATGCACAGATGGACAGCATCTTTACATAACATGCTGAACCTTATGACTAGCATATAAAAATGAAAGTATTTTTAATAACTGCTGGAGATACAAGTCTATTTTAAAAAAATGAACAAATGTTTTTTACAGCATTTCATACAACAGTTGAAAATGGTTAAAAAGAATTAAACCAAAGTCACCAAGCTTGACCATTCTGCCCCAAGCTATCACTAATTGTTGTATATTTAACATTCACAAAAGCTTCTAAAACACTCCATCCAAAACTATAAGTGACTCATTAACAGACTTGTAGAATGGTGCAAGGAAAACAGTATGATCATAAATACAGAAAAAAAAGTCATACTAGTTAAAACAAAAAAAATAAGCAAGGCTAGATAGCGACAAACTCCAAAGTCTGATTTGACAATGTGAGCCTTAATATGGCCTCTCATGATAAAATTCTTGGTATATTTGTAGATAACAATCTAACTTGCTCTATTCACATTAACAAGGGTTTCGGAAATTTCTTACAAATTGTCATGGAATGGCTTATTTTGTAATTTATGTACAATATTGATGCACAAATGATCAAATTTTCAATGAATATTCATATCTGGTGATGTCAAAATTGCTCCCTTAAACATGTTTCAAAAAAGATTAATTCTTATCTTTGGCTAATGATGAAAATCAAAACATATACTCCATTTCAATATAGGGTCATCTTTAATAAAAGTTATATTCAGCCACACCTGGACTAATGTAATGTAATTTGGGGTAATACCTCTAATTCAAATATAACAAAACTTTAAAAATATTATTACTGTCTTTCAAAGAAGTTCAATCTGCAGTTCACACAGGGACCTCATATAGTTGTTGTTGTTATAGGGTTTAACGCCATTTTTCAGCACAAGATAGGCTATACATGGCGGCCAGTATTAATGGTGGAGGAAGAACCCTGGAAAAGGGACCTCATATAAACACACAAACAATTTGTTTTAACTCTCTGGGTTGTGTACATGTTTTATCAATCTTTTTGGTAAGTCTTTAATATTTTTAACTGTCTACGCATGTGAAAGAAGTGAAAACCCTAGAACTGTTCCACAGTAGTGAAAATTGTTCTTAAAATTTCAATATTGGAAAAACACTGATAAGATTACCATTAGCCAAATATAGCATTCTTACCCCTTTCCTTTTGAGAAACTCAAGGGCTATCTGTACATTCTGTATATGGTGGAACCGCATGCGTCCTCTCTCACGAGGCTGCAAGAGAAGATAAAATTTATTACTATTGGCCCAAATTGGCATGTTAATTGAAGGGAGACAACTAAAGAAAAGGTATGCATACTGTATCTAGGTCTTACTTCCCTTGATCTATCAAAGACAGTAAGGGCATGACAAAAAGATTATTTTTTAAAAAAAGAACATATCAAATTGTGTGATTAAAGGCTGGTTATACTTTCTGCCTCAATGACTGTAAAGTATTGTTTTGTTTCCCTTTAAAAAGTTGCAATTCCTTAATTTGTCCTGCACCAGTTTTGTGCATGTTCTATTCACAATATACTATGTATTATTCAATTCAACTCTGCAAACATAAAATGCAATTGTAATTTTTCACACCTGCGTTGAATTTGTAATTCAAGTTTACAGATTCATCTTGCTGAGTGAAATGCCAAGTCTGAAATGGCTACAAATTCTGAAATTATATAAACTGCTTATCAGAAAGAGTATCTGAAGTCCCTGCATGCACACATGCCAGACTGGAATGCTATAATTGGAAACAGAACTGAAACTGAAACTAAAACTGAAACTTGATGTATTGCTTGTAACTTTCTTGAACAAGTTTTCCGCCTAACACATAATTCAAGGCCTTATGCATCGTTCTTTTTTGCTGCAGAACAACAGATAAATAATGCAGCAAATGAACCGTATGCATGGATGTTACCTAAAGGTATAACCTTACTGCATATACTCACAAGTCCAGTCAAACTGCAAACAATAAAGATCCTGATTTGCCCTAGCATAAACCACCTGCAGATCAGAGTTTACATTGTTTATTCTACTGACTACTCCTAACAGACCCAGATCTGCTGGCACATTATGCAATGGGATCTATGTCTGTGCAGTTGGATTCATCTTATAAGTGAGTATATATGGTATTTTATTTGCCAATAAACAGTGACTCAGAAACATCAAGCATAGTTTGTGAAGATGATATAATTTTGTTAAAATATTACTATATACCGGTATACTCATTTCTAAATTTGGTAAAACTGCAAACTGCACTAACCCAGACCTACCATTGCATAATGTACAAGCAGATCTGGGTCTATGCATTATGCTAGGAACAATCAGTAGAATAAACAACATATGCCCCAATCAGTCCACACATCATGCAATGGCAGATCAAGGTCTATGTTGTTTGCATCTGGACTCAACTTTTAAGCGAGTATAGATGGTATGCAAATGGCTGAAACAAATATAATGGTAAATAAAATTGAAGAAAGAATCCTAAGTATGTATTTTTTATATTAAATAGGTTTGTTTTAGCTTCCTGGTCTACCAGTCATAGACTGTATGTTAAAAAGCTGTAAATTTATCTGCTCAATTTTTATTTTAAAATTTGACATATTACTGTGATTAGCACAACTTAAAATTTGTATAATGCAAACCACTATGTTAATGTGTGAATGAAATCCATGTGCATCTAATGAGGATGCTAAATTTGGTCATTAGGACATCTCATACAATAACTGAAATTAATGTGAATCTAGTGAGGACACTAAATTTGGTCATTAGGACATCTCATACAATAGCTGAAATCAATGTGAATCTAGTGAGGACACTAAATTTGGTCATTAGGACATCTCATACAATAGCTGAAATCAATGTGAATCTAGTGAGCACGCTAAATTTGGTCATTAGGACATCTCATACAATAGCTGAAATCAATGTGACTCTAGTGAGGATGCTAAATTTGGTCATTAGGTCATCTCATACAATAGCTGAAAATAGTGACAATAAATTAATGTGACATTTTGAGAGGTGACAGTATTTGTAGTATAAAAAATGCCAATCAATAAGACATACAAAATGCACATATATTCTGGATTTATCAAATTCCATGAATTTAATGACCATAAAATATCATGAATTTTAAATATAGAAAACTCTTTGTAAGTATTTACTAACAATATCCTCCACAGTTTATAAGTAACTCACTAACTCATCAAAATTTTATCCAACTTGACACTGGTTCATCACAGAAAATATACAATGGAAAATGTTAATGAAAGATCTTTACCAATTGTTCATGTCCCAGTACTTCCAGAAGAGACAACAGATTGTGCCCATCTCGAAAATCTTCATACAAATCTATCACTCTTCTACCAGCCTGTAAAATAAACGATACAATAAGATACATGCAAACGATAAGATACTTGCAAAATTAAAACACTGTTGACATACTATGTAAAAAGTTGTTTGAAGGTTATTTCATACATCATCTATAACATATACATTACAATATATGACAACAGCTATTACTTTTACTTGCTGGCAAGTTGGGTTCAACTGCAAACACAGACCCTGAACAGCTATATCATAATGTTCTGGCAATCAAGCTCTATGTTGTTTGTTCAACTCATTACTCTTAATGAATTGCATGGACCCAGATCTGCCGACTCACTATGCAATGGTGGATCTGGGTCTATACAGTTTGCAGTTGGAACTGACTTACAGGCATGCATATGCTGTACAAATGCTACACTATCTTGTTTAAATCTATTTTGTTCTAATGGGGCTTTTTTTTTTTGTTTACCCGTAAATCATTGTATTTAGAACATTGTACAGTACTCAAATTCTGTCAAGCAAACCTTTACTGCCCCTAGTAGCATTACTCTTTCTCTACATCAAACATACATGTATTCTGCATTTTACAGTTGTTTGCTAATTTTCCAAATACAACATTACAACACACCCATGTATGTAAATTTGCAAAGCCAATCAGTGTGAACCTATGACTGGAAATCACTGCAATTCATTTAGGTACAACAAAATTTCAATGAAAAGGAATGTTTTGCTTGAAATAAATGTGTTTTCAAGTATACAGTCATAAAGGCACAAGCAAACATTGCTCTCGCTCTCATAATACCTATCGATACATGTATTCCTGTTGTGCTCAAAATATTGATTTTATTAAACCTAGCTGCTACATTATCAAGATCTGTAAACAGTATAGGGTATATGTATAGATTCATGCACACTGAACTACTTTACTATAATAATAATAATAATAATAATAATAATAATAATAATAATAATAATTATAATAATAATAATAATTATTATTATTAGTATTATTATTATTATTATTATAATCTTGATTCAGTGAGGGTTACTCTTTTACAATAGTTCATTCCCCTCTGCAGTTATCAAGGCCAAGAAAGACAATTCAGGATGAAGTTACAATAATTCATCGTATATACAAGTTAAGACGAACACAAAAGCAAAGACAGCATACCCATTATAATGAAACATTTATGAAATTGTATCAATGTAATTAGAAAACTATATGAAGTAAAATAATTATTCATCAGCATGTCCAATACATCATAGCCATGTTTTAGTTTTAAATATGAAAGAGGTCTTTTGGTGAAAACCCCATTTCAATATGACTTTTCTATTCAAGATGAGTAGCAAAAACAAGATTATCAAGATGGCTGCTGTGGTGCCCATACTGGATGTCAGATTAGCATCACTTTCATTCAGGACCAACTAGACACCATAAGAAAAGCCTTTGGGTGAAAAACCTGATGTCAATATGACTTTCCATTCAGGCAAAGCCATAGCTAGATGTTCAAGATCTTCACCATTTTGGCTATCAGATTGGCACCATTCTGATTTATGACCAAGCAGACATCATAAAAGTCTTCTGATGAAAAGTTCATATGATTTTCTGTTTAAGAGTAGTAATAACAAATTTTCAAGATGGCTGTCATAGAGGCCATATTGGAAGCCAGACCAGCATTATTTTCAACTAGACATCATAATTAGTCTTTCAGTGGAAACCTCATGCTGATATGACCATCCATTCTGGAGATTCCCACAGCAACACAATCTTCAAAGTAGCTGTCATGGTGGCCATGATAGATGTCTGAGTTGTACCATTTTCATTTAGATCCAACTTGACCTTGGGATTAATGTGTTTGTGAAGTTTAATGGCAATCCTCCATGTAGCAATACAAACTTGTTGTCCCTGATGGATGATAGACAACAGCTAATAAACTATCTCACATCCTCTTCTGGTCCATGGCCAGTAGAGATAAAACAGTTCAGAACATGTGTCATAAATTCAAAATCAAATGGTAAATTCAAAACTGTTCTTGCTGCTCTCTTCTCAATTCATGGAACCTGTCAATAGTACTTGCAGTTTTGTTTCCCCAAATTGTGCATCAACAGTTCAAAAGTGGGAGAAAACATGTAATAAAATAATAAATGCTATCCTGATAGCAAGTAATTGTTAATTCAGTGCAACAGACAGATTATGGAACTGAATGTAGAACATGCTTAATATGGTCAACATTTTTATTTGCATGTACGTCTAGAAATTTGTCAATATCAATATACTGGATCAAAATATCATCAACATACAGCTCCAATTCATGACTGTCATTGCCTAAATGCCTTTGTCTAGTGTCAAGCAAAATGGCCTAAATTTTTAAAGGTTGACAGACATACTAGTAACTGAACACCAATGATCATATTATAGCAAATTTTCATGTAAACTCTTTCAATTGCTTGCACTAGAATCAGCAGAGTAGCGTCCCAGTGACACACCTTTATTTACCAACGCCCTGATTTAAGTATTTCTGATAACATGATGGCTTCTTCCTGAGAGGCACATGTGCAGTTTAAACCATGCAATCAATACCTGAAGAACATTTACACTGTTGAAATTTTAGCAAAAGTATATTTGTCAACTAGGTCAGAAGCTTTTGTAAAATCAAGGAATATTGCTCCAACCATTTGACCGCTGTCCAAAGAGCTAAACTGATCATCAATGACTTTAGCATGTACTAACTGGAGTAGTATTTTATAAATTCAAAATGGCATGGACGAAAATTTAGATTCAATCGCAAGTACATTTATTTCATGAAAGTTTACAATTTTCCCAATTTTAAGTGTTACTCAAAATGTCTCATTTATGTCTAGTTTCATTAATGACTGGAGCAAGCCAAGCAGGCTTTTTGGAGAATTTCTTTTGTATTCGCTGTAGCATTTACTACAGAGTTAAAAATGTTATAAACAGTCCGATAAGTTTCGAGTTCTTCAATGGGATCTTCTACACAAACAAGAGTCTCTTGAAGGGACTGATGCTCTACTGGGTGAAAAGAATTTCCAGGAATTCAACATACATGTAAAACCATTTCTTCCTTTTAACTGCTTTGTGTTGAAACCATCTCTAATATTCTTCAGCAATAAAAAGATTTTCAAACTAGCTGTTGTGGTGGACAGACTGGATGTCAAATCGCAACCACTGGCATTTAGGACCAAGTAGACATCTTCAGAAGTCTTCTCATGGAACTCCATATCAATATATCTGGGGAAGTAGCAAGAGCAACATTTTCAGGACAGCCGTCATGACACCACAATGGATGTACACTTTATTGTCAACAGTTTCATTTGGAGCCAACTAGGTGTCAAAAGTAGTCTACTTGTGAAAATTCCATGTTAATGTAGCCATCCATTTTGGAGGAGTAAATATCACAATATTTTCAAAATGACTGCGAAGGTTGCCATATGGAAGGTCAGATTGCATTATTTTCATTCAGGACCAACTAGAGACCATAAGAACTCTTCTGATGAAAACCTAATGTCAAATAAGACTTTTTGATTTCAGAGGAGTAGCAATAACAAAATTTTCAAGATGACCACTATGATGGATATTGGACTGGCACCATTTACATTTAGGACCAACTTAACAACATAAGTCTTTTGGTGAAAACATGATGATGATATGACCAGCCATCTAGAAGTATCCATAACAAGATTTTTAAGATGGTCATTGTGGTGGCCAAATTGGGAGTCAGACTGGCACCATTTTAATTTATGTTCAACTAGATATGAAAAAAAGTCTTTCAGTGAAAACCCTATATTGGTGTGACCATTAATTCAGGAGAAGCAGTGACAGCAAAATTTTCAAAACGATCAATGTAGCAGTGACTATACTGAATGTCTGGAGAGCACCATAAATATGGAAATAACCTGACAGCAACGGAAGTATTTTAGTAAAAAAAAAAAAAAAAACACTCATGGCCACTGCAGCAATCATACTGGATGTGTGAGCTGCACCGTTTCCATTTAGGACCAATTAGACATCACTTGAAGTCTTTTGCTGAAAGTCCATGTCAATATAACTTTTTGTTTGGAGGAGCAGTTAAGATTTTCAAGAATGTTCAAGAGTGACAACAATGGAATCTTCAAGTCAGACATATTGGATGTTCAAACGGCACCATTTTCATATTTAGAACCATCAAGAGAACGTCATGCATGTGTACGTAGCATAGGTGAAACAATAGGTTAACACAGTCGTTCCCAACCTGATGCAACCCAAATTAGGGTCAGGATATTATAGAGGGTCAACAGGAATTTTTTTGAGGATGGCAAAACTTATCAAAATGTGGAAACAGGGTCATAAGGCTTAGAAAAAAAAACAACTTTTTTTAGTGTCAGAGCCAAAAAACAGTTGGGAACCACTGTGCTGAAAGATGGAAGGATGACAGACAACAGACAAGCACATATGCCTTCCTGGTCATAGACCAGTTGAGCTCAAAATAATAGCTGGAAATGGTCTGATATGCAATTTTATGCAAATCAATGACTGACTAAATCTTACTCAACATGCGTATAATAGGTCATACACTACAACATAAAAAAACGAATAACATGGACATTTCAAACAATTAGGGAAATAAAATGAAAAGAAATTAAATTAATTCAGTGACATGTTGCAAAAACAAAAATGATTAACTTAAAAAAAACACTGAAATTAAAATGAAAACACAGAACTAGATGTCAAGGGCTTCAACTTAAAATCCTTTGTTAGCAATGCCAACAACAGCTGGTTCACATTCCATTAACATAGCATGTCAGGAATGCATTATTGGAGGGAAAAAATATCTGAATGAGAATTGAAGAATGCAACAGTTAGTCTGATATTAATTTTGGCACTGTACTTAAAAAATAAACATATCCTAATGGGGGGGGGGGTTTACACCAGAACACTTGTGTCAGATTTCAGGTTGGTGCTAGAATTTCCCAAGTAATCACCAACTTTTGCCCTGAAATGTTTAATTATCCAGTGTGCCAGAAAAGGGTTACTCTCTGACATCTTCATTCCTGATCTGACTTTGTATATAACTTCAGGCATTACATATTATTGACAAGTAGTTTCTTTCTTAATTGCCCTCTTTCACTTATTGTTTTTTCTTCACAAACCTATATAAGTTTATTTTTGCTAAATTATGTATTTCTGCATCATGTTTCTTTGTTAGGAAATTTCATCCCATATGTAATTTATCAAACCTGAAAAATATTTTGCACAAGTTTCTCACTCTTCAACTGCCACCTGTTAATTTTACTGAAATGAACCACCATTTTGAAAACGTTTATCGACATTGGAGATTCTGGTGATCAATAGTGTCAACATAGGTGATGTCTGCTCAAGTTTTGGTTGGAGCTGCTGGCCTCATCAAGACTCTTGTCTAATCTTGTGCACACAAACTGTAATAATTTCAAGCGTTATGAAGTCCAATGTTCTAGAAACTTTACTGGAAGAAGTGGGCCATTTTTACAGTGGGCCATTTTTACAGTAAAGAGTGCACAGACACTCTTGAAATTCTCGAGATAAATTTACATAAAAACTGACATGACAGCATGTAACTGTCACACCTCCAACTATGCAACGTAATTATTAACATATAGATTATAACATACAGCAGGATGCAAGCTATAAACATGCAGCATCTACAACACATTATCATCGTTACCTGGGACAACCTCCAGTGCTGCATGTAATCAACGGTAGAGGGAGACCACTGTATTAAAATAATGAAATTTGTCATATTGAAACAATACAAATTATTTTTAAAGAAAAAAAAAATTCAAAAAGATGTTGCAATAAGTCAACATCAGTTTCTTGGGAGAAAATTAATGCTGCCCAAATGAGTCATCGCCTACAGAGGGCAAACAATTCCACCAGGTCTTCAAAGCATTGTGTAGTACTTTTCTGTCTTTTTTCGTACTATTTATGCAATGAACAATAAACTTTTGAAACAAATGGGCATGCCTTTAAAACATACAATTGAAACAGGAGTTGTTTCCATGACAATAAATAAGTTTCAATGAAACCAAGAAATATACAATCAATATCTACATTATTTTAAGGAAATATCAGAAAATACAATCAAACCTTGTATATAATGCATATCATTAACACCAAAATATCTAACTGGATACACAGCTCCAATTTTGATGAACTTTCGATTAACCATTTGATTCATTTTAAACACTCATTAAATCAATAGCTGGCCAATAACAAATGTATGAAATCTGACTATATTATGCGCAAATAAATCAAAATATCTGTATTTGTCAAATCCCTGGGTGCATTTATTACAAACCTGCACCAACAGCCTCCACTGCAACTGTTCACATAACCAATGAAATACTGCCTTCCATTCATGAGCCCCAGGTGGCAGTGTGATCTAAAGAGCTTGCCTTTACCAATCACTGCCATCTCACCTGTCTGTGTAAGTTCAGTCAATCATGCACTGAAAAATGGTTTTAAACCCAAAACAACAACAACAAAAACCTTCCACTCAGACATTGGACAAACGTGTTTACTTTATTGTTGATGTTTCAAAAAATTAAACCAACGAGTCAGCAAAATTGGTGATACACCAACCATTCCTTTGATGCTCTGCTGATTATTATGGTAAGTTGTAAATACTGTAATCAGTGACTGGAACCCAAGTCAGAGGTAACTATGTATACAGTGTATACTTGCTCTGGTTGTAGCCACTGTACATGACACTACATAATAAAAAATTTGTTTAAAGAAAAAAGTTGCAAGCAATGTCAGTTTAATTTTAGATTCTGACCGTGGCCACTTGAACATTCTGTTGTATGCATTTGAGACTATTAGCAGATAGCATGTGTTTGGTATAATTCCTGGTTTCTATCATTGTGAAATGCAAGTCCATAAATACTAGGAAGGGACAGAAGAAACATGTGGCAGCCAAGTCTGACAATGCTCATTCTGGGGCCATAAGCCCCGCCTTCTGTACTCCTCCATATCAAGTGTGAAAGGCAAAATTTAAATAGGCCCAGCAGGTACAAATTAATGATAAAATCTAGTCAACTGTGGATAATTACCCACCAGTAATCAGTTTAAACCTGCATATAAGCAGGTGGAATAAATATGCCTGTATGAACACAGGTTAAATATGCCTTTATGAACACTGGGCAGGAGTGTTGATATAATTGTGAAAAAATTTACCTTCGTGAACAAGTTTTTACAAAATCACACTTGTATCCCTCCAAATAATGTTCACATACTGGTCTAGGCATATGGCTAGATACCTACCCACACACACATACATATGCACACACTCTCTCTTTCTCTTTCTGTCTCTCTCTCTCTCTTGCGCATAAAAATTGGAAATTGTAAAATAATGATGATTTTGTCAAGCGTTAGTAGTACAATTTGTCCCAACCTTAAGCACTCTTGACCATACGAACATTAACAGTGCAAAAGTGGCAATAACGATCAATTTTTAAGTTCCCAAGTCAAGGGCTATTGGTCTTTATGACCTCAACACAAAATGACCTTCCACCCTGACCTAAATGCAAAACTTAACAACAATGTATGCCTCTTCCACGTTCATAGTCTGGCATTAAAGAAAATATGAGTATGGTCACTGGCAATTGCCCATAAGACCTTCCCCACCAATGACCATGACTTTCTCGAGAGTGGCTCATCTATTGCATGAGGAGGTGTGGATGTAGATGAAGTTTAATCAAAATATCTGTATGGATTAAAAAATGACATGAAGAAGGAAACAGGATGCATATTTACAATATCCCTTGTTGTGACTATGACCTATCATGAGGGCACAAGGTATGACTGCAAATAAGTGAGAAACTGTCAAGTGTATGTGTGTGTGTGTATATATATATATATATATATATATATATATATATATATATATATATATATATATATTTAAAACGGGCTCAATTCTGTTTAATTAGATGGTTCAAAAGTTACACCCTAAATGCATAGTGGTCACTGATTTATATTTTCCTTTATTATGACCTTGACCTTTAGGTGGGGGCATACCTATAGCATACTGTTGTTGCTGTTATAGGGTTTACGCTATTTTTTCAGCAAAAGATAGGCTACACATGGCAGCCAGTATAAATGGTGGAGGAAGAACCAGGGAAAACCCCAGAAAGAACCACCAACCCACAAGAAGCTAATGGCAAGCTTTCTCACATGCCAACATTGGCCCAGTCTGAGACTCGAGCCCATGCAGACAGAGGTGAGATAGCAGTGATCTGTAATGGTGAGCGCTTTAGACCACCCCGCCACTTGGGGCCCCCTTATAGTATGTAACACACTGTCTAGTCATGACATATAACTGGTTTGACTTTTATTAAAATATCTTCAGTCCTTCAAAAGTTGTACTTTGAACAAGGACACAAAATACATTCTTCTCTTGATACAGCCTATGCTTTGAGCTGAGGTCTAGTTATGGTAGGCAAAACACTGTCAGGATATGATTTATAACTGGCTAAAGTTTCATTATAATACCTTCTTAGCTTTATCATTTATACTGCAGACAAATATACAAGTCACATAATTACTGGAAATTCATGACATCTACATGTACCTGTGCAATATTTCATGAAAATCTCTCTCCAACCATTACAAAGTTATGGGCCACACAAGCAAAAGTTAATGGACAGACAATGCCATAAGACATAATACACCCGACTTTAGACAAGCAAATAAAATCAAAAGAGTTTTAATCAATCCACTCGGAATAATTTTGCTAAGGTTTTCTATTTCCCAAAAGGCAAACCACCAGCTTAATAATGCTGCTATGCATGATAAATGGGACCATTATCAACATGGCATTGTGCAAATCTAACACTCCACTCTGTATTTCCTGGTGAGAGGACATTAGTCAGAATAACAGTAAAGACTAATCATATTACTAGTACAGTATTTGACTAACCAATCAGATTACAAGTATAGTATTTGATGGGCCAATTAAATTACTAGTTTGGTATTTGACCAATCAGATTACTTGCTTTACTTATTTTCAGAATCATATGATTGTTGTTGTTGTTGTTGTTGTTGTTATAGGGTTTAACACCATTTTTCAGCACAAGATAGGCTATACATGGCGGCCAGTATTAATGGTGGAGGAAGAACCCTGGAAAACCCCGGGAAGAACCACCGACCCACGAGAAGCTACTGGCAGGCTTTCTCACGTACCCACGTTAGCCGAGCCTGGACTTGAACTCACGCAGACAGAGGTGAGATGGCAGTGACCCGTAACGATCAGCGCTTTAGACCACTCGGATCATATGATAGCAATAAAAATAGTTACAAATATTTAATCCTTAAATACAAATATTCTCAACATCTGTCATAGTGTTGTTTCCAAGTTCATCTTCAATATTACATATATGTACATGTATGGACTGAACATGGCATAGCATCCAGGCAAGCTGTACTTCTGTAGTTTCATGAAAACACTTAAAGGTCCACTTTTGCCAAACAGCACTTCAAGACCCACTTGTGGCACACAGCACTTAAAGGTCCACTTGTGCCACACAGTACTTAAAGGTCCACTTCTGGCACACAGTACTTAAAGGTCCACTTATGGCACACAACACCATGTACTGTATAGCTGTCAAAATCATCCTGAATTTGAAGGACACTCCATTTTAAAAAGAGATTTACAACATATGATTTAAAAGATTGGTGGTTTCTTTTCTACAATGATCTTGAGACTTTAAAGCGGACTTTAATCACTATTTTAAGGCAACTGTGAGAATAAAGGCTGGCTTGTATAAATTACTACACTGTACAATCAGGCTTCTTACAAAGGCATTATTTGCACTTGATGACACTCAATACAAGGTTTCCCTCAAGGTAGCTTGTTTTTTAAATTATACTGTGATCCAGTAGCCTTAAGCCAGAAGAAACTTGGAAATATCTTCATTTAAGTGGAAATGACCACTACAATTTGAACTGTATGTTTTAACACATTTTTAGACAACATTTAGGGTTACTGTTGTATATGTAATTAAAAAAAATTTAAAACTAAAGCTAACAGATATAAGCTTTCATACCACAGAAAAAAATTTAAGACATTTTTGCTTTATTATCTGCATTTGTTAAAATTTTCTCATTTAAAAGTTTATTTTGCACTTTTGTTTGTGGGAGATTTTAAAAAATAAATACAATGAATGTGATAGAAGTCATCCATCTTCCATGAATGCATACATAGGCCATATATACTCATTTTAAAGTAGAGTCCAACTCCAAGCAACAAATATTCTGATCTGCCATTACATAATGCACCAGCAAACCAGGGTCTATGTTGCCTGTTCTATTGATTACCCTTAACAAAGTTCAGAGACCCTGACCTGCTGGTACAATAGCAGATCTGGGTCTGTGCACTTTGCAGTAGAAATCTCTATACATGTATAAGCAAGTATATTTGATATTATAATTGTACTTGATTATGGACAGCATCTCATCAGATGCAATTTACTTCAATCAAATTAAACTATCACACCTTGTATTTATCACTTACCTTGATTATGATTACTCCTCCAAATAATAATTTGTCTATCAATGACCTTGACCTTGATGCATGACACCTGAATACAGTATCTGACACACCCTTTCTAATGATGCTTCAAACCTGGATACAGCTTCTATGCCCTTCCAGGTGATACCTGATATATGGAAACAGTATGAAACACACCCTTTTCTAGTGATACATGACAGCTGGAGACTGTATCGACCATCCCTTTTCTAGGGTCACAATACAGCTGGCTACAATGACACACCTTTACTAATGATGCATGACACATACATACATTATCTGATGCACTCTTTCTAGTGATACAAGATTCAAGGATACAGTATCTGACACCCATTACAGTGATGCGTGACACCTAGATACAGTATCTGACACCCATTCTAGTGATGCGTGACACCTGGATACATCTGACACCCATTCTAGTGATGAATGACACCTGGATACAGTATCTGACACCCATTACAGTGATGCATGACACCTGGATGCAGTATCTGACACCCATTCTAGTGATGCGTGACACCTGGATACAGTATCTGACACCCATTCTAGTGATGCGTGACACCTGGATACATCTGACACCCATTCTAGTGATGAATGACACCTGGATACAGTATCTGACACACCTTTTCTACTAATACATGATGCCTGGAAACTGACTCTTTAGTGATTTTTAAAAGGAGAATATCTTTTCTTTTTTTAAAATATGATATGAAAACATTATAGGGCATAAATGAAGATGATTTAAAAACCATATTTTACATAAATCTAACCTAGGCATTTTGGTATGGTATGAGACAAACATTTCGAAATGTCAAATTGTTACAAAATTTAATCTTGTCCCCAGCTGAAAGGTTAAAGTGGATTGAAAATTGGTGCCAAAAAAATTATTTCACTTTGATATCCCTTTGACACTTTGCACACTTAAATGGCATATGCAACACACAGTCTACAGATCGTGTACAGGTGAATTCAAAAGTCACTTCTGGTTTCAAATTTAAAAAGCAGAAATTTACAAGTGTGGAAAGATGGACATGTGCAGAAGAACAGAGGGAGAGATAGACAGGATAAAAAGTGATTTTGGTTGGTTGATGTTTAATGCCATTAGAACATAATAAAAAGTTATATTGTACCTTGGCAATTAGAGTGCAGTGCATTTCTCTCAGACATGCTAAAGGACACACGGTACTAATTGTATGGAAAAATGGGAACCAGCCTGGAAATGGGTGAACATAAAATTGAGTATATATGGGTTTGGCTGGCCAGGATTGGTTAATAATGAAAGTTGTGTTTTAGGAAAAAGAATCTTTTGAGAGCTTATCTTAGATGTAACTGAAAAAAACAGAGACATTGTTTTGTTGATGGAATTTCAGTCCTTTAACAGTCTTGAGTTTGGAACACTCATTACCAAAATTAGCACCTGACTCTTTGGTGCGGAATTGAAAGCACATGTTTCAAACACATGCAGGTCCAGAAAATGCCGTGGCTTGTATCCTTTCCTCTACACAGAAGATGACATCCAGGTTTCATCTATACTAATAAATATAGGTCATGAGCTCTCAGAAATTTTAAGTTATTGAATTTTTAATATTATGGTGTTTGCATAGGTTTACTATGGGAACTGAATTAGTACTGTGTGTCCTATAGACAGCTACAGCAATACTGTGACTCCACATATGCAAGTGCAATTAACTTTACTATAAATGCAATCATATGGTTCTATTTGTGGATAACAAGCAAAATTAATACCTTTTGTAACCACAGAGTGACTTTCAGTCGGATATTAAACACATATTCAGATGTATCAACTGTTGCCAAGAAGGGGGGAGGGAAACAGGATGTAGATTTGACTAGGTGGAGTGTTTTGCACTTTGGTTCATATCCAAGCAATACATATATAAAATTTATACACTCTACCATTTACAGAGTAATTATAGCAAGCAATATGATATTTCCTAGTTGTGTTTTCAAACAATGCTTCAGATATGATCACTTAGGTCTGTTCCACAATGCTGAATGGGGATGACCTCTCATGACTTTGCATCCCACTAATTTCTTTCTGTTAATGTTTTGAAACTTCATATTTTGCATTTTAATGAACTTATGTCTACCTTACTTTAGTTTTAAATTATATGTCTTCTTGGAGGAATTTTGGGTAATTTTTGTCATTTAAATCTCTTTTTCTGTAATAATACATGTACATATAGATGGTCACCTTGACCTTTTACTCATTAATTACATAATGTGACAAGACTGGTAATATATCTCAGTATTAAATTGAAGAGAGATAAATGGTGATATTAAAAAAGATGACTCTTATTAGACAACTTTATTTTCATATTTTTTTTCTTATTTTCTTAAATAAAGCTCAAATATTTAAATGTTGCCTGAAATGCACCATTGCTCTTTAGGTGAAAATGAAGCTGCAATATAATATAATATTCACTAATGTAATCTTTGACAAGCAGAACTATGCACATTGCTTATTTATGTATTGAACTACTATTCCTAGGGCTGTCAAGAAAATCAAGGGTGGATATAAGACACATGGTACTAATGGTATGGAAAAATGGGAACCAGCCTGGAAATGGGTGAACATAAAATAGAGTATATAAGGGTTTAGCTGGCCAGGATTGGTTAATAATGTAAGTTATGTTTTAGGAAAAAGAATCTTCTGGGAGCTTATCCTAGTTGTAACTGACAAAAAATAGAGACATTGTTTTATTATGGAATTTCAGTCCTTTAACAGTCTCGAGTTTGGAATACTCATTACTAAAATTAGCACCTGACTCTTTGGTGCAGAATCGAAAGTACATGTTTCAAACACATGCAGGTACAGAAAATGCAGTGGCTCATATCCTTTCCTCTACACAGAAGCTGACATCCTGGTTTCATCTATACTGATAAATATAGATCTGATCATGTGCGCTCAGAAATTTTAAGTTATTGAATTTTTAATATCATGGTGTTTGCATAGGTTTACTATGGGAACTGAATTAGTACCGTGAGTCCTACAGGGTCCAACCTGGCCCTGTCTTGTTAACCACCGTGAATCTGTGGCTTCCTCAAAAAAAGAGGTGATGTCTATAGGGCTCCCATATCACAGGATGTGAAGTGCTAAAGATGCTAAGATCATTTAGCCTGGGTAATCACACATTGTGTATTGTATATACCTTTGACTAATCTATACCAAAATGCATCAAATGCATTAAGTTCACTTTACAAGAGAGTACAATTTTACAAATATCTTCACTGCTACTAAGATTGGTTTGGTTTTGTGGGTTTAATGCCATTTTTCATTACATGATAGAATATTCATGGCAACCAGTCTACTTGGTGGAAGAACTTGTGAAGACCACAGGAAGAGCCACTGACCCACGGGAAGTTACTGACAAGCTTTCTCACATGCCTGCATTGGTCGAACCTATGACACAAACCCAAAGCAGATGGAGGTGAAATGTGAGATCTATTAAAATCACTTAATTATTTAGTATCAAGCCAGATTCTTCACATCATGTTGTATATACTGTTACGTGTAGGCTCGTACAAATGTAACAGAAGAAAAGAGTGAAGTCAACAAGCTTTGTATATTTTAACCAAATAATTTATTTCCCTAGAAAACAATGTAAAAATTGGTAAATAGGACTTACAGTTTGTGAATATAATCCAAAATTTGATCCTAAGAATGAAAACACAAGTCCTATCACTAAATAGTTCTATTAGAATCCAGGTTCGAATCTCGACAACGTACAAATATGGAAGGCAATGACGTCAGATGTGGTCCAATGTACGAATATCAACAATTCCTCAATTGAATCACAGTTTTTGTTTCCGAATAATTCCAGAATCAATTTCCATGAATATCTTTCAGAAGTTTTTATAAGAAAGTCAACTTCTTGAGTTTCCAGGAGAATAAATTATTAAATCCAAAGACTCAGATGAAAAACAAACAATCTGGCAACAAATAAAAATAACACCTTGTTCCTTCAAGATGTTAAAACGACTCTGCCAGAAGAATATTACGAATGCGTATTTAAACCCCAAAAACATCATTTCAAGTCTCTCAAGATGGGTCATGTGGTCTCTTACTACAAGAAATCCATCACGTACGCCAGTGTAACCCCACTTAAAAACCAATCATAAATAAACGTTGCTTACACATGGTGATCACGCAAGGAAAGTATGGCCCTGATACTGACCAATCATTTTAACTGCCTGTTTACGAAGTTCCCAACCTAAGACGAACTAGGTTAACTAAAAATAATTCTCATGTAACACTTCTAAACAAACAACACTTGCTAAAAAAAACCATCGAACTACAAAAAAAAAAACTTTGAATCCCTTCAATAATCATTACAATAATATGTAATGAAACAAAAATAAAATAAAAAGAATTTTAAAACTAACACACAAGCAATTTAATTACATATACGTAACAATACTGTATATATTGTACATAGCTGACAGAAGGCCTCAAGGTAGATTAGTTCTGTAACTAACTGAGTTACCTTCTCTAAATAAAGTCTTCATTATTATTATTATTATTATTATTATTATTATTATTATTATTATTTTCATTATTATTATTAGTATTATTATTATTATTATTATTATTATTATTTTCATTATTATTATTAGTATTATTATTATTATTATTATTATTATTATTATGAAGGCAGGTGTGTATGGTTACCTGACCACCTGGAATCCCCTACTGCAAAGAACCAAATACAATGTAATTAAAATCTGATCACCACAGTTCTACATGGAGATCTGAAAGATACCAATAAAATGCAATATTTTTGGGTGACCTTTAGAATTCGATATATTCTTACTTGAAGTAGCCTATCAGGTAAAGTTTTGCTTTTTTTTTGTTAGGGAGATTTACGGTTAGTAAAGATGTGCTCAGAATGAAGTGTCACTTTCTTAAATTTTCAGCTGAGATTTGATTGGTGAACCACATGGTCAGCTGAACATGACTGATTATCGGTGTCAATCAGATTTCCAAGCAATATTGTGGAGATCTGGTTTTATTCACACTTTCTCTCTGCATGATCTATTTCTCAAGATTACAACACTTTTTTTAAAATCAATTAATCATGAAGACTTTTCTCCAGATCAAGTCCTCACAAGTTTGAAGAAAATAATTTTCTGTTTCTAAACAACCTGTATTGAGATAAATATTTTACAAGGATGTCATTATCAAACTGATTATATCACAGGTGAGAAAATTATGTTCTATCAGTTCTGTCCCTGTATTTTCATTATCTAGTGACACAAGTCCAGTTCTCCACCCCATTTTATACTTTTATTAACACCCTGTAAATAAACACTCAGTCCAAGTGATAACAAACTGTTATCAGTTATAACCTGTAAGATTTCAGCACTGATAATGAAAATGATGACGGTGATTTTGACTGCAATGTACTGAAATAAAATAACAAAATTAACTTCCTGAAATTCAAAGATAAATCTCACAACAATTAAAAATTTTCATTTTATTTTTACAATTTCAATTTATTTTTCCAACCAAATATAATTATGTGGTAGATAACTTAGGTTTTGGCTTTGTGGGATGTAACTTAGGTTTTGGCTTTGTGGGATGTAATGCAATTTTTTAGCATGATATATGGCGGCCAATATATTCTGGTAGAGGAAAAACCCAGGAAGAAACACCCACCCATGGGGAAACTGTTGGCAAGCTTTCTCATGCAACCTCATTGGCTCAGCCAAGACTAGAACTCGCATGGACAGAAGTGAGATGTGTAAGTGACTCGTTGGCTCAGCCAAGACTAGAACTCGCACGGACAGAAGTGAGATGTGTAAGTGACTCATTGGCTCAGCCATGACTAGAACTCGCATGGACAGAAGTGAGATGTGTAAGTGACTCATTGGCTCAGCCAAGACTAGAACTCGCACGGACAGAAGTGAGATGTGTAAGTGACTCATTGGCTCAGCCAAGACTAGAACTCGCACGGACAGAAGTGAGATGTGTAAGTAATCTGTAAAGGTGAGCACCTCTGATCACTCAGCCACCTGAGGCCCCAATTATGTAGATAAATACTAACTCATAACATTATATTAATAACATCCTGATGGTGAACTGATGCCTGAATTTACCCTGGATTATAGAGCCAGGATTGTGTTGATG
Source organism: Megalonaias nervosa (assembly GCA_016617855.1). NCBI lineage: Eukaryota > Metazoa > Mollusca > Bivalvia > Unionida > Unionidae > Megalonaias > Megalonaias nervosa. Next base: position 44,667 of record JAECUM010006487.1, read on the forward strand.
TGCCATACATACATACATACATACATACATACTTGATCTTTGGTTTGGGTGGATTACTGGATGACAGGTAGATAAACAATTACTGATAAACTGATGCACAAAATGTGACCAAACCAGGATCTTGTTTATCATGTCAACTTGGAAGCCACATTAGATGGCAATGTCATACTCATCCAGGGGTCATGGGTTCAATATTTGCTCTGGCCAGCTGCCTCAAGTGTATCTTTGGCACGTAGCTCCCATTTCATTGGCATGATGTAGCGAACTATGTACTCTATGGGCCATTATAAACCAGCCAACCAAACAAGCATTATCATGCCAACAAATGCCTTATCTTCAGCAACAGCCCTTGATCCAACTTTTACCCATTTTAATACTTTTGTTGAGACTCGTGTTGCTTATAATGACAGCTTACTTGAACTGATTTCTTTATTATAGACATTTTGCTCCATTTTCATAATAAATCTTATTTTGATGGCCAAGATTAAGACCCATGTCCAAAAGTCATCATGAAAGGCAAACTTTCCCATGGACAAAGTTGCAGAAATAGAACCTTAAGAGAGGGAGAATGACATTTAATTGAGTCAGGGCCTGAAAATTTCATTTCTGACTCTATACTGCCCAGGTCCTCATAAGCCAAGCATTGGTCCAAGCATTGGTCCAGGACCAGTTGTACCCTATACTGCCTAGGTCTGCATAAACCATGCATTGGTCCAGCAACAAAGTCCAACAGTTGAAATTTGGTAACCCCATACGACAGATTCTTGGTTTCGGCTGAGGCTGACGTAAAAACAAATGTCTGATTGACAAAGGTCAATCTGGTACTGGTGTTTGTGCAGTGCAGGCTATACTTGCTAGTTCTGGTAACATGTTACGATGCCAGTCTCTGGCTATTAAAGCCTAATTCATCTTGCAACTGTGCATTTTTGTGACTGTTCAGACACTTTCAAGATTAAGCACACATTTCATGAATTTATTTTAATCCAGCAAAAAAATATTAAAGGTCCTATGGGCTAATGCTAGTAATATAAGACAGTTCCATGGCCAAAAATGAACATCTCTAGACCTCAGACAACCTTGACTCCTCCTCTTCTCTCCCCCACCACCATAAAAACCACCAAAAATATCTACCCATTATTACCATGAAATAAAACCTAATTCGGACTTTTAGGGCATCTTGTGAATTTCTACATTTATAACAGTAAAATACAGCAACTCTGAACAGTACAAATTTCTACATTTTCATAAAGTTTATGTGAAGAACACATCTGAATCAGAAGAACAAATGGCCATTGCACTGGAGGTTTTCATAAATCATAAATATACACAAAATTTTTTAGCAGGTGCCATAATAGTAATGAACAATTTATAACCAAGTCTTCATCCAAAGCTGAAGATGAGCTTGTGAAATCCATGTTAGTTTGTGAAGAGGAAGCGATTTTATATTTCTAAGCAAAGGGGGGGGAGACTTTCACAAAAGTACAATAGCATGCCTATTCTTGCAAATTAGTTTTGACATATTGCATACATATAATTTAAAATTACCTACTGACATTACAGACTTATAACTGCACCCCATAACCTATCAATTCAGTGTCAAATTAAACTCTCATTAAAGTTAATATTTGTAAGCACTGTGCTTTAACTAAATGGAATTTAACTGTTTCCAAATTTATAAACTAGTTATTTTAATTAAGGTCAAAGTTTCAGATGGTGCACAAAAGCTTTCTACCATATATGACCTGATAACTAGTTAAATATCATGACTACAGTATTACTAACAAGTCAAGCCCAAAAGAGCATGCATTATGCAAATTTTAAGATGTAGTTGATGGATTGGTGATGTGTGTGTGTGTGTGTGTGTGTGTGTATGTGTGTGTGTGTGTGTGTGTGATTTGGATTTTTAATGCAGCTTTAACAATTTTTCAGTGATATTGCTATGTCTGTAGTGTGGCAGTTTACAGTGATGTCTAACAATGGGAAATCATGCAGCAGACATGTAACACGATGTCCCACCCAGCCACATTATCCTGACACCAGGCTGACCAGACCTAACACTAGCCTCTTAATGCTGAGTGCCTAGTGCGGCAGCTATTAGTACCATTTTTTTAAGTCTTTGGTATGATTCGGCCGGGGTTCGAACCTGCGACCTCCCACATCTGTGGTGGACACGCCACTTAGGCCACCAAACATTGTATTGGCATATTTTACACAGAAAACTTGGCTAAAAATGCATAGGGTACAAGTTTTTTTCTATGCATTCCCACTAAGCAAAAAAAAAATTAATGTTCAGCATTTTGTCCAAAGGGGTCAACATACTAATCTTGCCATAAGCTGACACCATGTTTAATGACAGCATATTTGATCAATATAAGTTATGTGAACCTGTTTTAGCTCTGGATATTCCATAAAGCACTTGATCACTGTGAAAACACTCAATGAAATACATCCATGTATTTGAACTCACCCCGAACATCTTGCTTACTAAGCCATGTAATGCATTCAGAAAGTTTTTAAGTCGGGTGATTAGGATTCAGTCTGGTATCAAAAACTTGTTTTGGGCAGTGTTTACAAAATATCACATTGAACTTCGGAAAAATGCCATTAGTTCGAAACCAGGGAGCTCTATATAAAAGCTGAATTGGTACATGTTATAAAGCTAATTCTATTTGCCCTACTCTATTTGCCAAGTAACCCAATTATGAAACAATTCACCCCTCACTAGCAATCAAATTGGGGAGTATTCACTTGGAATCTCTGTTATGTGATAGTTGAATGACAAATGCCACGCTCATGCAAGGGGTAAAAACTTTAATTTCTTGCTTATTTATTAATAAAAAAGCTGCACTTCCATTCCAACCCACCATTCACCAAACTGAAGAATGATTTTTTTCATGTCATGTGTCATGGAAAATTCTTAACTGTAAGCAAGCTTGGGCATGCCCTCTGGATGATGAATGTTTCAGTGATGTCATTATCAAGATAGGTGCTGTTGTTTTCTGTTTGAAAGGTACATCAAAGGAATTCAGATGTGAAAAATTTTGTCCCACCCCCTCAAAGCTAAAATATACTGTTGATTCTAACAGATATGAATGGTGATGAAATTGTTCAGATTTTATAGCCCTACCTAAAAACAATGGTTAAAAAAACAAATGAAATCTGGCAGTGTTATGGTCTTTTGTACTACATATAGTTCAAGTCATTCAGAATACAGCTCCAAAAAATACTATTAAGTTACATTTATTTGAGTATCAATTTTGCCAACCAATTTTGTATCAACACAAACTTAATGATCATATGAGAAAGGATTACCTAGGACTAGAGCCATCCTAAGGGGCGAGCGAATCTGGTGCCATTTCAGAGTTTGCTGTATTTTATTTCGGTGCGTGTTGAAATGAAAGTTAAAGTATTCATGAGTTGACATATATGTTTGTGAAAGGATGCAAAATCAACGAATCCTTTGAAGCCATGATCGTTTATGACAGTGTTTATATAAACATCACTGTAAACTGTCACACTGCAGACATCGTAGCGATATGGCTCAAATTGTTAAAACTATGTTAAAATTCCAAAAACATACACAAACATATTAGACTGTCATTGTAAGAGGTTCATGTTGTTCATTCATTTTTGTCACCATCTGTTCACTGTGGTGCAGGCCTTTACACCCTTTGTTAATTGACTTAATCTTTTAATGTCATCAGTGAATTATAGGTGTTTTCGATCTGTCTTGAAATAAATATATTTTGCTTCCAGATAGGTTCATTATGTCTTTCATATATATTCCATATTTACCTAAACCCTGATCAAAGGCACTAATCAATACAGAGGATGAGTAAGTTTTACCATAGACATGTCAAGTTACCTTAAGGACAGGATAAATATTACCTTACTAATTTGCAAACCTACATGCACACCTCATCTTCAAATACACATCATAAATGATTTTATAATAGATATTGCTATACACAATTACTCTTAAGATGAAATGATTGCAATATTTTAACAAAACGGAATGAAGAGGGAATAAAATGCATGTACAAACAATTGGCAATATTTCCCTTCTTAAACATGCTAGATTTTGACCTTGCAAAATGGTAATCTTGCAAAAACCCATTAGGAGAGACTATTTGTCTTGACAGCCCACTTTTTGTTGGCAGAAAGGTGGTCTCACAAGACAGATATATATATATATATATCTATGGGGTGGGGAGCATTTAGGGATTAACAGCATATCATTACATCTGACCTTTGACCACCCTTCCCAGGGACTACATGGGTGAAGGCCAACAATCACATCCATCAAATAATAATAAAATAATAATTCACCTGGATGATTCCAATATTAATATAAAAGCCAATGGGTGAGAATGCATCATATCCAACAGATGGTTTTGACAAGAGACAATATACCTACACAATTCTATGAATTCCATCAGTGTTTGAGGAGATACAGAAATGGACAGCTGACGGGTATCAAAATATCCCTCACCAAAGCATATGGATAAATATGATTAACATGTACCAGTGGGGTCATATGTACTCTTCTTGACTAAACAAACTAATATGGAATTGGCAAATTATGGTCAGTACCTGCACTTTTTCATCAAACATTACTGTTTAAACTTGCTTATCAGAAGAGTAAGATGAGCCCAACTGCAAACTGCACAGATCTGCCATCACATAATGCACTAGCACAGACCCAGATCTGCCATCACATAATGCACTGGCAGATCTCAGTCTGTGCTGTTTGTTAGGAGTGATCAGTAGTACAAACAATATAGGCTCCAATCTCCTGGCGCATTATACTACGGCTGATCAAGATAATTTTTTATTGCAGTTTGACTCGACTTATAAGCAAGTATATGCAGTACTTCAGCTAATAATGTGCTTGCAGACAAACTAAGGCATTCATTTTAAACAGTTCCATGTAGACTTCGCTGGGAATTAATTTGGTGCACCTGAAACTTAAACACTAAGAAGAGCTTTCTTGTACCAGTTATTTACTACCTATCATGAAAGATTACTGCTTCATTACATACTGATCCCTGTACCTTAAGATGCAATTCTGATCACACCTGGATACTTGCAAATTCCTTCTCCACCTCCACTGTTGCTCCTTGATTGAGCTGTCTGGGGCAAACTATATGTACCTGTTTTCCCTATAAAGACCATGATATTAGGATTTTTTAATATTAGGGGGATTCTGGCAGTCAGATGTGGGGAAATGTCCCTTTGGCTATTCAAGGTGCAACACTGCTTCTCAACCTGATTAAAGTGGTAAAACATTTCACTGTACATGTCCAACTTCGCTGTGCGCAGTATGAGTGTAAATTTGTAAATAGGTCTGTCTGTGGGAAGATTTACTAGGTGTGTACCTGTATTTCTGCTTTGGTTTTGTAAGGCAATGTATTTACTGCTCATGCTGTCACAATCAAAGACAGATCGACCAATCTTTTAATTACTCTGAATACCAGTAAAACTTCTATTATACCCACTCAGTTCAGGTAAATGATTTTTTATAAATAATAATTCACCTGGATGATTCCAATATTAATATAAAAGCCAATGGGTGAGAATGTACTCTTGGAATCGTGGCAAATAACAGACCAAAAAGTATATACCAGTAAATGGTGTAATTATATAAAACTTTATACCAATAACTTTGAGGGAAAAAATAACATGAAGATCAGCGCTTGCATTTGGAATCCACCTTCAAAGCACTTCGATAAAATGTGTGACCTTGACCCAAATGTCTGAAGGTTAAGCAAACATGTCACAAAATCTTCTAACTGTGAGTTTCATGCCAATTTTCAGCATACATTTCAGGCAGCAAAACTGGTGGAGGATAATCCAATCATACCCTAGTAAAAACCATCAACCCACTGAAAGCTACTGGCAAACTTTCTCACCTACCTACACTGGCTGAGCCTGAAACTTGAACCCATGCAGACAGAGGTGAGACTGCAGTGATCGGCAAAGGCTATAGGCCACTACAGACCACCCAGAGACCCATCACAGAATGAATCATCTTAGCTTCATAATGATCAATCCAGATTATGAAAATAAGCTATCAAAAGGTTAAGTAAAAATAACCATATGAAACAACTTTCACCAAATTCTTAATGCAAATTTGCTACATACGACCTTGTACCTCAGGTCAATAGGGTGAACTAGCATGGTATAGAATGGATTGTTTCAGCTTGATAATGGCTCATCCCACATATCCAAGGTTTTGCAAAATTTACAAATGAAAACATTTAACCCAAAATCCTGTCACCTCAAAGCCAGTTTAATACAAATGTGAACAAGGCCTATAGGGGCATTTAAATCTAAGCAGATCACATATATATGCATATGAATATGCATATCAAATTTCATCTATACGTGTCCAGTGCAGTGATCCTGATTTGCCAGACATGTATGGTAGACGAAAGGTTTAGACTAGCACTTACTCGGAGCAACTGGACTTGGGTCTTCAGCTTTCTCAGTGTCTTTCAACATGTCTTTGATTTGTTTATTAAACTGACAAATAAACACCTTAATGATATAAATTCAAAGGTCAAAAGGTTGAGTTCACAATTTTATTCTTTATGTAAAATCATGAAGGATTCTGCTGCTTTATGTAAACTGACCACTCCAGTGGTCTAAGTAGTTAGAGTGTCTGCCTCAGATGCAGAAGGTCGTGGGTTCGAACCACTGCCAAGTCATACCAAAAACTTATAAAAATGGTATAAAAAGCTGCCTCGCTTGGCACTCAGCAATAGAGGTTAATGTTATGACTAGTCGACATGATGTCAGGATAATGTGATTAGGTAGGACATGATGCTGCATGGTAGTGGCACGATGCCCTAGTGCTCGACATCACTATAAACTGCCACACTGCAGACATCGTCACAATATGATTGAAAATTTGTTAAAACTACATTAAAATCACACACACGCACCTAATGTAAATTCAAAGTTGACGAAGTCAAGTTTACTGATCATTTGACAATCAACAGAGGGATCTCTAAGCTGGTTTGGTTTTGATATTTTCTGCAGTTGCATAAGCGATCTAAGCTCCTGGACTTCTTCAAAACACTACAACTAAATGATGACCCAGGCAGTGGGTCTGTAATACAGATGTTACAACAGTCCCTCATACCACAAAATTTGTGTTGCAGTGTGTTGGCACATGAAACCAAGATTTGTGAAGTCTGGACTCAAATTAAGAAAATAAACTTTGGCATCTAACAATAACTATCCGCCTCCTCCAAGAATTACATGTACCTGATCAAATACAACTTCACCCTCCGATTTTACCGGAAGGCACATTAATTAGGTGTTCTGTATTTTGAAGTAGTAAAAAAGGTTAGAGATGCATATGGACAAACTTGACCACATCAGTGTGCCCATGCTGTTAGCAGTGGGAGCAAAACATGAAGGTTGCTCAGTACAATGGGAGCAAAACTCGATGGTTACTCAGTACAGTGGGAGCAAAACCTGAAGGTCACTCAGTACAGTGGGAAGGCTGGCTGGTTACCTGGATGCCAATGCATTTGGGCTTCATCAGGATTTAAGGTCAATGGTCATGCTTTACAGATTAATATCATCAGATGCTGTATTTCTCAACTTTCAAGCTGTCTTTATTATACATATATCAATATCATTACTCTTTACTTTTCCAACCACCAACACCAGTCATTGCTGTTGTCAGCATTATCATCATCATTACCACCACCACAAAATATAGATCAAAATGTCCCTAATTACTCTATGAATTTTTAACTTAACTCATTAACCCCTGGAGGTTTTTGTCATTTTCACCTGAAATGTGAGTGGGAAACACATTTTGGGGGCTATTTCTAAATACATCCTAATATATCAACTTCCAAGAGATTTCTGGTTAACCTAATGCCTAGTTGTGTTAGAAACATTGTTTTTCATTGGCTATTTGGCTCGCGCATGAGCAGAAGGGTAAAAGTTCAAGTTCCTTTTTTTTTTTCTTTTTTGCTTAACGGACCCATCATTTTCATATCGAGACCACTCTTTATTCCAAATGCCCATCTTATCCTACTTTTTGCAAAGGTTCACCTGTCTGTGTGCAGTTCAGACCGGTCTGCCTTAGATCTGAGGCAAAAAAATATAAAATCCGGACACAAAATCGGATTCCGACCACAGGCAAATTTTGGGTGGAAAAAATTGGGTCCAAAAAAATTATGTTTTTCCCTCTGTATTTTATAGTGCAACTAGAACATCCAGATTATTTTGTATCATTGTAGAGCTACATCTGTCTACCCTTCTATAATACCACCCACTTTAGCATATCATACATGACCTTGACGCTACAAAGCTCGGAAGTAGGCTACTATCCCCTGCTGCGCAAATGCGGCGCCAGGGGTTAATGAGTTAAGGCAGTACCAAGATTCTGGCTAGCCCTATCCTAACAGAGGGTCAGGTTGGGACAATCTGATCTGCCATATACTGACAACAGAACTACAATGTTTTCCTTCATCACAGTGAACTAAGCATAGCCATAATTTGTTCCATTATGAAACATCTGTTGCTGGGATTCCATGCCAAAACATTACTTCATTACCCCACCATCTGTCAAAATAATCTTCTGTTAGATCTGTTTCCTCATCTAAACTGTTAAAATGTTTACTTGAAGCAGTAAATACTGAGGAGGGAAATGATGTGCAAGTAGCCTCTCTTATAGTCACAAGTCACATGATCAAAGAACTTTAGAAAGGACCATAGTTGTAAGAGAAGAGAATCTATCACATACAGGATCAGGAAGATTGTTTCTGCATATCATCTATACTCATTTATAAGTCAAGTCTAACTATAATCAACAAACATCCTGATCTGCCATAGCTTAATGCGCCTGCAGACCTGGGTATACATTTGTTCTACTGATCACACCTAACCAAATGCACAGACCCAGATCTGCTGGCACATTATGCACTGGCAGATCTGGGTCTGTGCAGTTTGCAGTTGGGCTTAACTTATAAGCTAGTATATATGGTATTTACATCACGACAATAGGTAACATAAATGAAATATGAAACAACATATAATTCAGTCTGAATTTTTCATCAGTCCGTGCATGTATAGAAATGGTACAAAATAGCCATCAAAAGAATGGCTGATCCCTCCTTTCCGACCAACCATAGTTATTACAAATTCTATCATCTTACATTTCCATGAATATTCAAACAGGAAAACTTAGTATTCATTTTAGCACAAGTAATCATTGCATAACAAAATCTCTGAAAATGCTGGACACAATACTCTTCAACTCGTATCATCATTTTACAGTGCACTCACATCAAAAACGGAGAGTGAATTCTATTATGCCATACACCATCTGTTAGTATGATTTGCAAATGTTAGTGAACAAGTATTTCTTGTACAGTCTTCTTGTAACTAGAACTTTTCTATTTCTATACACAAATGCACCCCACCAAAAAAGTCCCTCAAAGGGACTGACACTCTACTGGCCGAAACGAACTTTGAGAAATTCAAGATAAAGACCATCTCTTCCTTGCAAATGAGTGTTAAAGCATCTGATATTCTTCAGCAATAAGAAAACTTTCAAGATTAGCTGTTGTGGTGGACATATTGGATGTCAATCTGGCATCATTTTAATTTGAGATGAACTAAACATCGTAAGTCTTCTGGTGAAAAGCCCATTTCATTAAGGTGATTAGCAATAACAAGATTTTGAAAATCATGGGAACAACAAGCAAAGACAAACAAAAAAAAGGAAAAAAGTTAAATTCTGACCCTTCTGCACATGTGCAGGAAAATAGCCAATGGAAAACATCTTTTATCACTTAAACATCCTGTGAAATGAAAATCTCTCAGAAACACATGTTTGGATGCAATAAGAATTAGCTAATAAAGCGCTTTTCCTATCTTCATTTCAGTCAAAACTTTAAAAAAATCTCTATGGGGAAATGAGTTATGGCATATAATGAATAGTCAAGTCTGATATGTGGTCTTATTGTCATCTTTGAAAACTAATTCTATATTTACAACAATGGCATTCGTGTCAACACCCACCAACTAACCAACTCAGATAAGCTAGCTTTTATTAAAAGTAAAATGCTAGCAGAACAAATCTAAATGAATATATCAGGACTTGAAATTAGCAGTAGTCCTCCAGCCCAAGGTTAGTAAATTTCAGCAGTCGAGAAGATTTCAAAATTTTTAATAATCCAATGGCTAGTAAAGTTTCAGTTGCAAACTGTCAACATTTATTTATTCATTTGTAATGTTTTCAACTCTGAATTATCAGATAATGTCCATGTTCTCTCAGAGGTAATCACAAATCCCAACAGGCAACCTCACATTCTGATGTAACTATCAGAAAATCTAAAATGGGATAGGAAAGGTCAGAGGAAACTCAAACAAAAAGACTTATGAACTTGCCAAACTGGCAATGTTGTGCCATGGTCATAAAATTCCATATAATGAATAACCAATCCATCTTTTTTTAAAGCAACATGGAGGTACCTACTTTGTTCAATGGTTGCAGAAACCCACTCGTTGACTATACTGCTATACATGTAATTAAATCTTCTCACCCTGCTTTCACAGCAGCAATAGTTTGTACAACCTTAAATTGTCTGTCTGGAGCTAAGATGTGTAATGACAAGTGTGAATGAGGTCTTTGTTGGGGCCCCGGGTGGCCGAAAGCACTTGCCTTTACCCATCACTGCCTTATCACCTCTGTCCTCATGGGTTGAGTTCAGGCTCAAAAAGATCAAGTTTGCCAGTAACTTCTAGGTGGTCAATGGTTCTTAATAGGTTTTCCCAGGTTCTTCCTGCACCAGTTATACTGACCACCATGTATAGTCTATCATGTGCTGAAAAATGGAGTTAAACCTAAAACAACAACAACAGGTCTTAGTCTTTTTCTCTTTTAAAATGATGTTTTTTCTGGATGACGAGCCTCTAAAAATATTTACGGAGATGTATTTTTTTTATAGTGATATTTAAGAAATAAAAGTATTGTTGATCTAGATATGTGACTGATGTCGTGTTGTGGGAAGGTCTAGTGAAGGTTCAACAGGACTAGTTTATTTCTCAATCTACTAGTCCTTCTGGCTACAAGCAAATGTTTATCGTATTCCAGGCCTGTAGTATCCTGAACAAAAGTGTTGTAATCACTTTCCAACCATTGCGAGTCTTACAGCTAGTCCTACATCATTATACAGCAAAAGCGACAGCGAAAATAAACAAACGAAAGTGGTTTTATATTGTGCTTCTCTGAGCTCAATTAAAGTCTGAAATGAATTTCATTTATGACCATAATAAATTCCTCTGACAAACAGTCTAGACTGAGACCACAAAGGTCAGATGGTAGATGGGCTGTTAAATCATTAAAAAAAAACCAAAGGAATAGATATAGATAAAATCATGCAATGTATAAGTCACAGTTGTAATGCATTTACTTCCAACCAATTATCGTTAGGGATTTGAGATAAATATCTTCATGAGATTGGCAGACATTACTGCAAATATAACTACCAACCTTGACACATGTCCCTAGTCATTATGTTAGATTCAAATCCATGGGTGTTTACCTACTTTTCACCTATGAAATAAGCAACTGATTTTAAATTATCAAATGAACTTGTTTACCTTGGACAATATGTCTTAGGACTATCATTTCTTATTCTGAGGCAAGTCTGTTTGCTGTTTGCAACATGACCCTTTCAATTACATGTATCTACAAAAATTTAGTTGCCCTGTTTGCTTTTTCACACATGACCCTTTCAAATACATGTACGTGTATTCTCCATAAAAATTTACTTGCCCTGTATAGTTGTAAATACGGTGAAATGTGCTGTATATGATAACATTTCAAGAAAAAAAAATCAATTAGTACCATATTTTAGTTTCCTGGAAAGCTTAATGCATATTCAATTAACATTGGGAAACTCTAAGGGCCAAAGAATTCAGCAAGGTTTCTACCTAATAGAAACTTATATGTGTCAATTCACAGGGTATATGGTTGATTACAGCTCTTAAATTGATCATTTTCTGGTCATCGATCATTCCATCTCAGTATTCAACTGTGTGTGTAGCCTAAACACCTTAGGATAATGCTCAAGACAGCATTATTTATATATCATTTGTATCAATAACATTTAGTTGTGCCAAACTGCGTTAAATAGACCTTTCTGTATTCATCATAGCAAAATCTACTTATTGGAAGGCTCAAGTTCAAAATAGAATAGCAAACCCTCAACATCAGTTTTAGAAGTATGTGCAAGTTGTAAGGAAAACACAAGAAAGAAGACAGCTTTGTTGAGGTAAACCTAGCTGTACCTTTTTATGACTTGAAACCAGTTGGTGGTATATTAGTATATTTGCACATGAACGAAACTGAGTGTAACTGATACGTCTACCGCTTCCTGTTTCACTGCAAGGCAACAAAATGTCACCAATAAACATCCTTTGTAAAACCTACAGTTGTCATATTTACCATTTTTTTTTTTTTAACACATCTTTAAGAAGCAAAATGATTCAGATTACACATGGTCATGCATTGTCATGGCATATCACCACATACTGTATATACTCGCTTATAAATCATGTCAAAATGCAAACAACAAAGATCCCAATCTGCCATAGCATAATGCGCTTGCAGATCAGGGTCTATCCTGTTTGTTCTACTCTTTACTCCTAACAAACTGCACAGACCCAGATCTGCTGATGCATTATGCAACAACAGAACTGAGTCTGTGCAGTTTGCAGTTGGACTCGACTGAAAAGCAAGTATGTACAGTAGATGGCATTCTCAAAGGAGTTGGTGACAATCTTGAGTCAAATCAGCCCTGATGCTGAAGAACAATTTAAAATATTCAAGCATGTTTAAAAATATCAAAACTGTTTTTAAGTTTGGTACATTCTGCCCCTGAGTTTGATAGTCATCGCCAACATAGGGATTCATCACAACAATTTCACCTGAATATATTCGTTTTAGCTAGGTACCTAGGTATAGGCAATTAAGCAGGTTATCAGTGCAATTATGTCAGTAACAGGACCAAATGGCTCTATAATCTTAAACTGCCTGTCAAAATTTAAATTTACTACCACCAATAATCTGACTTGTCTGTTGACATACATATCTCACACTGCACCATAAACTCCATGCTACATAAGGCAGTCACTAGAACCAGCATAGGGTCATCTCACATTGATACAAAACATCAACAAAAACCACATAAAATTTGGATGATGTAGTAATATACTGGATATCAACATGAACATTCAATATAAGTGGGGTTTAACTCAGCATAGACACTTTTGAAAACTTACCCCCCCCCAATGATGCTGAGAAGTCTACAGTAAAGTATTCACATAACAGCTGGTTTTTGTGTGCATTTTTGCCATTTTTCTATTGACACTGTCAAACATATGGGTGTTTTGAAATACATAACTGAGTGTAGATTGTAGAACCTTTTTTGAACTACCGGTAATTTCAGTGGCCACTATCTCCGTCCAAAAGTATTCATGTTTGTGCTTTTGGATGATCTGTCAGTGTGTCAGTACACCCAGACAATACGCTAACTCACTGCAGAGAGGATGCATTAAATCTATTTTCTTCCACATTTTCTAAAATATTTCCACACTGTAATCTGATTGTTCTGGGTTTTGTCAGCCCTTTTGATGTGACAAGAAATCTACACTTTTTTCAAGCCATGGGTTACATATTTTGTTCTTCTATTCAATGACATGGAAATTTAAATAGAATATATGATTTTGTAAATATTAAGAAACATGAAATGATGTCATTTAGATCTGTAAATGTAAATGTTGTTGTTGTTGTTGTTGTTGTTATAGGTTTAACGCCATTTTTCAGTACAAGATAGGCTATACATGGCGGCCAGTATTAATGGTGGAGGAAGAACCCGGGAGAACCCGGAAAGAACCACCGACCCACGAAAAGCTACCGGCAAGCTTTCTCACATAACCACATTGACCGAGCCCGAGACTCGAACCCACGCAGACAGAGGTGAGATGGCAGTGATCCGTAACGGAGAGCGCTTTAGACCACTTGGCCACTCGGGGCCCCCAAATGTAAATCTAACAGCCCTGTTAACTATGACATTAACATGGTGTACATGACCTATGTGAAATTTTACCTGTAATGTCACTCGTGTGGTGCAGTTATAAAAATGTGCCAGTTTTAACAGCATTTTTTTGCCTGGCCTGAGCAGGTATTGAACCAACAACCATTGGATTACATGTCTGACACTCCATAAACTGACTGAGCTATTGAGCCAACTACCCCAGTTATAAATGATGCAATTTAATTCTCATGATGTTAAGGAGGTAGACAGCAGAACATAGGCAATGGGAAAATCCTTTCCATCGTAGAAGAATCTAAATCTAAATAACATTAGTTGAACAAGGCAATGACACGATGATATTTTCAAATGTAATTTTTAAATCTTTTTTCTTTAAATACTTGCCTTCATACAAATAAAGTTCAAAATTAAAAGTACACTGCCCAATATTATACTCTATTTATGTGACACATAAGCCAAAGTTAAAACCAAGAACTCTTTTGGGGTTCACAAGCAAATACTCAATTACATATGACACCCCTACAAGCTAACAAGACCACTCAAGTTCCATTAAAATAAAGTGCCACAATCATCCAATCATCAGAAAATGAGGCAATTTGTTTGAAATAAACAGGTGCAATTACTTTCAACTGGTGTTAGATAGTTCACAAAATCATTTCCACAAAACAATCTTTCACACAATTAGTTTGGGTCATTAATATCATCAACTTTTCTCTATTTCTAAAATAGCTGGACAAGTAAAAGATAATTCAGGATTAGGAAAAAAAATTAAGTACCTGCATAACTTGGCAAGTGGATTTTAAAAGATTTTCAATTTTTCAATAACTGTTCATTAATACAAAGTAACATCTTAAGAATATGATGGTTAAGGTCCTTTATCAGTGAATCCAGGACCAGGCAGTATGTAAACATATGGTTAAGGCCCTTTATCAGTGAATCCAAGGCCAGGCTATATGTAAACATATGGTTAAGGCCCTTTATCAGTGAATCCAAGACCAGGCTGTATGTAAACATATGGTTAAGGCCCTTTATCAGTGAATCCAGGACCAGGCAGTATGTAAACATATGGTTAAGGCCCTTTATCAGTGAATCCAAGACCAGGCTGTATGTAAACATATGGTTAAGACCCTTTATCAGTGAATCCAAGACCAGGCTGTATGTAAACATATGGTTAAGGCCCTTTATCAGTGAATCCAAGACCAGGCAGTATGTAAACATATGGTTAAGACCCTTTATCAGTGAATCCAAGACCAGGCTGTATGTAAACTGAAGGTTAAGACCCTTTATCCATGAATCTGAAACCAGACCATATGTAAACAATTGGTTGAAGCCCATTTTTAGTGACTCTGAGAGCAGGCAGTATGTAAATAGAATGTTGAGGCCCTTTATTAGTCAATCTGGAACCAGGCATATGTAAACAGTTGGTTACGGCCCTTTATCAGTGAATCTGAGACCAGGGAGTATGTAAACAGATGGTTATGGCCCTTTATCCATGAAAAATCTGAAACCACACAGTATGTAAACAGTTGGTTGAAGCCCTTTTTTAGTGAATATGAGAGCAGGCAGTATGTAAACAGTTGCTTATGGCCCTTTATCAGAGAATCTGAAACCAGGCAGCATGTAAACAGTTGGTTGAAGCCCTTTTTTTGTGACTGAGTAATTCTTAACTTATCTGACCAAAATTGGTAAGCCAATTCTGAGTAAGTTTTAAAAAATAAAATTCTGGGAAAATTTATCCTATACAGACCATAATGAGGTCATAATTCCAGAGAAAAAAAGAAATATATGACCCTCAAGCCAAAAGTTGAAATGTTGCTGAGCAGACAGGGGAAGTAATCTAATTTCACCTCCCCATTTCATTGGGCATTAGAGGAAAAGTGCAGAAATGGATCTTAAAAAATTACCAGTGACCTTGACCCTGAAGATAAAACCCTGACAGTGACACATGAGATGCCATCAAATTGAGATGCTAAGGTTGTCCATCCCAGTACTCAGTTTTATGATACAAAGCAGAAACAAATGAAACATTAAAATGCGGATACTTGACCAAGACTTTGACCATAATACCACAAACTTGCAATACAATATATTTTTCTTGACACATACAAGTATACCTAGTTTCATCCAATGGTCTCAACAGCTCTCAAGTTTAAAAAACAGAAGGGTAAATATGACTTATCCTAAAATACTGACATGTAACTTTGATCTTGAAGATAAATCCCCAGATATGCAATTCAACACATCTGCTAGTAACATAATACAAGTACTAGTATACCAAGCTACGACCATTCAGCTTAACCAGCTCTTGGGTTAGAAAGCAGAAAGGTAAATACAACTGTAACCTGATATACTGACAAATGCCTTTGACTAGAAAATGTGTGGCAAGAAACACATTTTTAATGACAATATATAGTTATATCAAGTTTCATCCCTCATCTCAAATGGTTCTAGAACCAAGGAATGTGTCAATGGAAAAAATTCAACATAATGGTGATGACAATGGTCCTGAAGACTGGACCCCCATGGTGCTAAATACACTTACAAACAATGACATATAACCTATACCCCATTTCCTCTCAAACAGCTTTACCATTACTGATTGGACAAGAAAGTATTATGGAAAACTTAAACTAATGAACCCTGACCTGGATGATAGGAATCCTAAGAGGATTCAGAGAAAACATCTTCTATCAATAATAAGCATACCTAGCTTGATGCCTCAATCTCGATGGCTCTAAAATTAAGGAGTTGATGCAAAAAGACAGATAAATATAAAATGCACTGTGTATAATCTTGGCCTTCAGGAGAAAATCCAAATATGGTACCATTATACTTGCTTAATAGTCAGATCCAAGTACTTTACTACTGTGCAATAAATTTAAAATAACACTACTGTTACACAATTTTAATCCTAAGAGAAACAGATATACAACTTTTAACTCTGACAATCTTGTCACCATGACTGAAAAATGCAAATTTTGTGCCAATTATTTTCTCACAGTGTCATGAGGATGCATCTTTCATATTTGTGGGCCAGATAAGTGATATTTAAAGACACACCTAAATATGTGCCTTACCAATAGGTACAGTAGTTTGCTGTGCATCACTGCACTATTATTACTTATCAAAGACTACAATATGCCTGAAATAACAGAAATATGAGAAATCTTCAAACATGCATTTTACAGGTTAGTAGTTTAAAGCTAGGATGCATTTTGCTCACGGCTGCAGATTTTTGTTTTCGACCATAACATTGCAAAAGTTATTTGTTATACCCAACCAACAGTGATTAGTTCTGTTCCTAAAAGTGTCAACCTTGCAGTTGTAATATCTGCCTTTGTGCCATATTATTCAACTCCTGTGAAACAAACATTTCTGCCAATCAATCTTTACATTGCACCCATAGGAATGACTCATACCTAAAACTCAATTTGCAAACATTTCAAAGCCAGTCAGGACCAGTTCATCAAATTAGGGATATCCTGTAAAATCCTGAAACTTTAGGGTATCACTACATTTTTTGTCCTTAGTCTGTTCTTTAAAGTAAACTAAATTTATCTCTCTGATACACACCTAATAATACCACCACCTCAAGGCATGTGTACTGAAAATCCACCTTGGAAATACCTGAATGAAGTGTGTATGAGATTTGGATTTTTAATGCAGCTTTAACAATTTTTCAGTCATATCGCTATGATGTCTGCAGCGTGGCAGTTTATAGTGATGTCTAGCACTGGGACATCATGCTGCACACATGTAGCATCATGTCACCCCAGTCACATTATCCTGACACCAAGCCAACCAGTCCTAACACTAACATCCTAATGCTGAGTGCCAAGTGATGCAGCTGCTAATGCTATTTATAAGTCTTTGGTATGACTCAGCCAGGGTTCGAACCTGCTACCTCCCGCACCTGAAAACTTAGTACAATAGTACACATGCAAAGTTTTTTTAGTAATAAACACAATATACCTGAATTACATTGGCTATTGCTGTTGTTGCTATGGGTTTAAATCATTTTCAGCATATGACAAGAAATACATCGGGGCCAGTATATCTGGTGGATGAAGAACCCAGGAAAACCCTTGGAAGAACAACCAACCCACAGAAAACTAATGGTAAGCTTTCTCACAACCACGCATTGACCAATCCTGAGATATCAGCGATTTGTAACGGCGAGAGCCTTAGTCCACTTGGCTGCCCCATTAGCTATTCAAACTATTCACAAATTAATGATTTTGGAAATGTTAGACATGTAGGGTTACAAAACATCTTTAAAAAGTTTACAAAGAGCAATCAGTAGAACGAACAACATAGACCCTGATCTGCGGGAGGTCGCGGGTTAGATTGGTGGCACGAGTGATCCTTTGTAATGACAGCCTTTTGCACTGGGGAACTAGTACAAAATCTAGAGGACCAGTTGATGCTGAAACCTACGGTATATTCTCGATTCTAAGTCAAGTCCAGCTGCAAACATCACAGATCCTGATCCAATGTAACATAATGCACCTGCAGATCAGGGTCTATGTTGTTCGTTCTACTGATTGCTCCTAACAAACTGCACAGATCCAGATCGGATGGCTTATTATGCAATGGCAGATATGGGTCTGTGCAGTTTGCATTTGAGTTGTCTTATAAGCATGTATACATGGCATTTGTCCTTGTGGCTACCAACTGATTCATGCCTTTTTACACAAAAATTAGAAATTCTGAGAGTCAATAGTATTCTTTACAAATTTTGTTCAGGGAGCACAAGTGATATTGCATTATTTAACACAAAAGTTTGGAAAGTTGTATAAAATCATTCCATTGTCTCTACAAATTTCCATCTCAAGATTCTTTCCCTTACCTGTGACTCGTCAACATTTTCTGCTGAGATATGACAATTCCAGACACATTTACTTAAAACTGACACCACACCCAATAACAATGTAGATAAGATTTGCAATGGCCTAACGGAGCAATTAAACATGTGATACAAATTATATAATAACTGCATTCTGTCTGAATTTGAAACAGAAAGCAAAGCATTAAGCATACATCATCTGTGGCATGCTCCTCTTATCTAAAGAAAATCGCATGGCATGCATTTCCCTTCCCCTTTACTAGAAAAACCTATGTAATAAAAGGGTATCAACCCTCTTATAATTAAGCCTAATTAAAACTATGGACCCATAATGGACATGTGATGGCTCAGAAAGATAGGATGTATCTATTACAGTATGCTACCAACATCTGGCAGGCACTCCCAGTGACAAAGCTCTTCAGAGGAAAATTTTAACCTTGGATTCCACAATTTATATGTGGTCGCTTAGGAAATCTCTTCTCTGATTCTGCTGACACAACTATCATAATTGTGTGTAACTTGCACCCAATGTGACCAAAATAAGACCTAGATCTAGCATTACATAATGCACATGTGCAGTGGAATCTAGCTTTCTGATCTGATGCCCATTTCATCTTCATGCACACTACAGAAATCTTAATCTCTCAATGCAACAGGTGATAACAGATCTGAGTCAGTGCTGTTTACAGGTAGGTGACACTTACAAGGTGGGTAAATATGAACTTGACATAGGAAGGGAAAATGACACAGTGTCATCACAATTAATTTTGTAATATTATTTAAAGAGGATTTTAAAGGCACTCTTAAAACTGCCAACACAAGAACATGACACCTGGGCAAGGTTAGCACATAAACTGCAAGAATATAAGTGGAGGAAATCTAATACAATATGCATTAAAAGCAAGATCCAACAGCAGTAATTGCTTCTGGCTTGGCATATTATAAATACAAAAGACATTAATATCTGTCAGTGAAATTAACAGTGCTGACATCAACGAAGACAAATCTGATAAATCACTCTATTAGAATAAGCAAGGGACCAAAGTGGCTCTCATACTGCTCATATAGCTTTGCAATGACTTGATTATTTTAACTCTTTCTCTACCACTGACATGTATATCCACTGTATACATGTGCCTTTCCTCTTGATTGACTGGTAACAAGCAGGTTATCTGAAACAGCTGATATATCTGCTTGCCTGTTATGTGCTTTAGACATCAGTGATAGAGATGCTCAGTATGTTCATGTTACAAATTATCTAATTTGTCAATAATGGGCAGGAAAAGAACATTTATACAATCAAAATAGAGTTTAAAAATGACAGTTCTAGCTGTGAAAGACATCATATATTAAGATATGGCTACTAAATACAAGAATTTTCTGAAATTTTGTACCACATGCTAGTTAATATGTGTAGTTTTTGACTGCAGAAATAATGGCTTTTGCGAGAGATTCAGAATCATACTTTTCAGAGAAAGAGATTTATTATACTGATTTACCAAGTGTTGGCAGTGACATTAAACCATCATTGTTGTTCAGTTTGTTAGAAATTGAGATAGAATCAAATGATGAAGAAAGATCAGCGTTGATTAAGTCCCCTGCCCTGCAAGTTACTGCGGTCACTGAAAGCATTGGTCCTACTTTTGTTCTGGATGAGTGGGGAAAAAAAAGAGATTTCACATTTAAATATTTTCCCCTTGTATTAAATGAAAAAAATGGCTGAAACTAACAGCTATGGAGCAAAATGTATGAAAGAAAGGCAAAGTTTTAAAGAAATGAGATAGCATTAGGTGTAAAAAATGTGCAGTTTGTGTGATGCTTCTCTTAGTATAAAATAAAACTGCTTTTTATAAATACTGCCAACATCAAACTAAGATCTACAAGAAATATAATGACCAATTAAGAATCTATAATTATAAGTACAAATATGACATGTAACTTTGTATAAAATAATTATAGACAAATTATAGTAATACAAATAGTGTGTCCTGTGTTCAATTCATGGATTTGTAACATTGCGAGTGTGATATTCTTTATATGTTTAATCTGCTGACGGATGAGACAAAACAACATAACTGATGACATTTGACATGGTACAAGCCATCTGCATTGCTAGTCACATGACTGACCAAACCTCATGACCTACATGCTGATGACAAAAGAACACATGCAGTCACTTGAAACCAACAAAAACATCATTAACACAAGCTCTATGCTTAAAAAAATTACTTGACTTCCATTTAAATATTTCTAATTTTTTGTACACCATTGGAAATTGGTTTATTGCTGTTGTCATGTGACTGTTGGTCCTCTGATGTCATGGCCAAGTCGGTTGCAAAATTTGTGTGGTCATGTGACTAGCAATGCAAATGCAACTTCCAGATAAAATTTCATCACAATTATGGTTTTGTCTCATCTGTGGATTAAAGACATGAATGTTATACTAGCAATTTTTGACAATATAAATCATCTTGCTATCGATTTCATGCAAGCATAGCTCAATGTAAGGTCATTTAAGTTTGCTAGAACTGTTAGTGGCTACCCACAGTGGTGGCAAAATCCAACTTTTTGAGAGTCAATTGACTCTGACGCCCACCACACATACACACACACACCAACATACATGCTGAAATACCTAAAATGGCGTGGGTCAGGTCAGACAACAATACTGCATGTCTCATGTTTTTTGACAGAAAGCCATCACTGGATATTGTGGATATCACGTTCATTTGTTTGCTTTGTTGAAAATTTCTTTTGTGACTCAATGACACATTTTCAGATTCCACATCATTTCAGCTTTCAAATGGATCAAACAGTTTGTTAAGTTCATCCATAGACAAATCTAATAAATCAAACGTTCCAGCATCTCCTACACAAGCATGCATTGTTTACAATAAAAAGTAGTTTCTAACACATGATACTCTTTTTAGACACATGTTGTGCAGTATAAGGCAGTGCAGTATGAAGAAATACTGCACGATTCTGACAATGTAAAGTTAATGGAGAAAAATGAGCATATAATAAGAAAGTAATATTAAACAAACAGCCACTGAATGTTGTATCTGGGGAACATTCCTAACAAACTTGATCCACATTACCTCAAAGACTATCCTTTTTTATCTTTACCTTTGTTTTGTACACCTCTGGGGATACCTAAACTCACTCAGTGCTATATAACCAGAAACCTCTCTCTCTCTCTCTCTCTCTCTCTCTCTCTCTCTCTCTCACACACACACACACAATTACACACCGTCAAGAAATTGTGTGTACTTAATGTCAATGCATCATATATGAACAAAACTGGACTTGGGATTCATTGCTGTGTACTGTATTATCCATGAGTGGTTTATTTTTAGCCATGGTTCTTTCAATATACACTGTATTGAGTTCGGTTCACCCACTGGTACTCAAGCAAAGTAACTACAGTGTGAAACTGGTTATCTCCAGTTTTCTGATTGTAGATTTGACTACAACCAGAGTACTTATAGTCCCAAATTGTCTCTGCATCAACACAACACTAGTGAGTTTTGTCAGGAAGATGTCCATACTAAAGAAGTAATCTTCAGCTTTAGAGATATGTGAAATATAAAATTGCATTCTTTCTTGCCATCTGTTTTAATTCTCAGATTGTTTTATATGAAAAGTCAGTATTAACATCAAAGCCACACCCATGCAAATTCCTAGAAGGATATTTCTTCTTAGATCATATTCTGAAAATAGTCTATTAAGAAACTTATTCACTAGGTTTAGATTTCATTCATATTCATTCCAGTATTAGATGCTGAAAATTGTGGGGTTTATTCTCTCATGAAACCAGCGATCCAACGAGACCAGATTTTTTGTCTGAACCTCAATGTAACCTGGATATGTGCATTTTGTGTTCTCATTGAAAGTTTTGAACTCTAGCAGTAAACAAAATGGGGAAGCCCTTGTCACAGATGAATTACCAAAGTCTTGAGTTATTTGTAAAGTTCATTTTAAGTACTTTCTCTGAAATTAAAGAAATTAATAGTTTTTTTACTTGACAGGGATATCAGCAACACAAAGTATTATCAAAAAATATATTCAACCTGTGAAGAAAATAATTGCAAAAAGGCAAACATTAAGTGTAGAATTGTTAAGTATAAAGAAAACACAATGAATGTATTTAAGGAATTATGTAGATAAGATTTATGGCTTTATTGGCTTATCTAGTCCCTAGAGAGTTTCTAGTTACGTATGGATCAGGATAGTGGGATAAAAAAAGCCAGAGTCAAGAAGATTGACTGTGCTTAGGCATCGTTTTGGCTTAAAAGAATTGGAACCACAGATTATATTCTCAGCACAGTCAACTAGTGTTGCGTTTAACATGTGGCTAGTTCTTTTGTATTTAAAACTGGCCACCTTTGATTTGACCAAAACAGAGATACTATTAAAAACAGACAGACATGCCATCTGAATTTAGGAAAGATTTTCCCACTTATATTATTAAGATAGATTCAACTGAAGAGAAACTTGAATTCCATGAGCAATTTGCTGACAAAGCCTGTAATATTGCGATCATAAATTTGCAACAACTCTAAAGGGGGTTGATAGGTTATGATACTAATCGTTATTTGATGTTTGTTTTGGGATTATTTATGTGATCAATTTCTGATATATCTATCACAGAATAATGTTGTTTTTATGATATTCTCAAAATACTAAAATCAACTGGATATATTAAAGATGATGCCATAATGGTAGATAAAGGTTTGAACATTGAGGGAGAAATGAATTTGGTTTGAAAATAAACACTGCACCTTTCACATCTGTAAGAAGGCAAATGACAGTTTCTGAGATACTTTTGAATAAAAAAAATTGCCCAACAAAGCTGTCGGTGGTACTGGTTTTATTTTCGATCCCCTTGGCATATGCCATTGCTGAGGTATGTTTGTGCAGCTCAAATGAAACCCTGTATGGGCTTAATTTACCCAACTACATGTGCGCAATGCCCACTGACCCTGCAAAAATATATCTATTACATAATCATACACATTAATTAGTAAAATAAAGATATTTATCACTGTAAGTATTTGAAAAATGCTACTTACCCCAAGATGCAAAATGTAAGATGAGTATTTTAATTAAGATGTTGTCAGGAATGTACGCGAGAGAATCTGACATGGTGCCTATATTTTGTGACAATTTTGCCATTTTAACGGGAAGCTTGGGGTGCATAGTAACAATCTCTATGGGGGTCTGGGCTCATCGAATCATTTCAGATCTAAGCACTCCTATTCAGATTCAATTCAATTAAACACTTCTCATGGGATATGAACATGATTTTAAAGATTTGTCTCCCATTCCACCAAGAACATAGCATACAGTCACCTCAATATGCAAGGTCAATTAAATCTATGTCTATATTGACAAAGCTAATTCCTAGCAAAATAAACATACCCTTTTAACACAGTATCAACATTCCTGCCCTTAGATGGCATAGTAAACTTGTTTACTTTGCATTACTTGTCCACTCAGTCACTATTTGCCCAATTTACTCATCTACAGTACAGCATATTAGAAATGACCAGTATAAAAATAAGAACGATATAAATAGTCTAGAATACAATTTAATTACAGAAAAACACAAACAAGCAACAATTCTAACATACATTAAGTGCAAAATCTTATCATTAACAGAAAAATTCTGGTTATTTTATTTTATATGTTTCTTGCTGAACATTTTTAAAGCAAAAGAATAGATAATGACTCATATTTTTAAATTGATTTTCATTAGACCTCATGGGGAATTATACAGTTTCAATTAATTATCGAGTAATATAAATGTAGCAGAACAGATATTTTACAATGGCAATAAAAAAGGCCAAGAGTCATCATAATATTTTGGTAATCAGAAGTAAGACTTTATGTCCATTACGTCCATCACAGTCTGCTGTATGCCTCATGTCCATTATGTCCATTACAGTATGCTGTATGCCTCATGTCCATTATGTCCATTACAGTATGCTGTATGCCTCATGTCCATTATGTCCATTACAGTATGCTGTATGCCTCATGTCCATTATGTCCATTACAGTATGCTGTATGCCTCACGTCCATTATGTCCATTACAGTATGATGTATGCCTCATGTCCATTATGTCCATTACAGTACATGTAAATTGCACTAAAAAAGAAACCCTTAAATTGGAAATGAAGAAATGAAAATTTAAATGGTGTCAAAAGATAAATACATTCTAATAACTATGTCAACAATATGAGTGAGTGTAACATGCATCATCCAAACACACACCATAAATAGTTGGTTTTATAATGATAATTAACAATGATTCAAATATTGTATAATTAGCAGGTTCAAAACACTTGGTAAAATATACGAAAAGAAAACTCAACAAACAAGCTTTGAAAAATCAAACTCATCATTGTAAAGTGGCATCCCTCATATAGAAGCGAACGCAGAGATAAGATGGCATTGTGCTGATAACGTAATGACATGTACCCAACACCTGTGCATACATCCTAAAAGCTGAACCTGAACTCCAGTACATACCCTGAAAGTGTTCCACTAAATACTGTCTTCAATTGCTAATAAGATGCGTCTGACCAAATACAAACTGCACAGACCCTGATCGGCCATAACAAAATGCACTGGTAGATCTGGGTTTGTTAGGAATAATCAGTAAAGCAAACAACTCAGACCATGATCTGCAGTCACATTATGCTATGGTAGATCAGGATCGTTCTTGTTTGCAGTTTGACTCAACTTATAAGCAAGTATATATGGTATATGGATGAGAAGACAGTTTGGTAGTATACTAAAGAGCTAATTTCATTCGTCTGAGATAACATGACGGTTCACTTGCCTCAACATAGATGGTTCTGGGACTGGAAGATCCAACTACTCCCAGACAAAGTCCAAGTCCATGACTATAATGAAACAAGCATCTGCCCGTAAGATGTACAAGCTGCCACAATCATGCCATAGTCAAGTTTAGATCTTATGAATGACATGTATGAACAGAACAAGACCTCCCGATCTGTTCCCCAGTCTGTGTTTGCTATAAGTCATATTAATTCTGGGCTGCATGACAGCGGTATTTAATACGTGAACAGAAAGTTAGTTTACAGTAAAAAAAATAAGCCATAAAAATGTGGTCTCATCCAAAGCAACATGACAACTGTCAATATAGAGTTTTGAGTCATCATGAATTATATGTGCAGCTTTAAATTTTAAAATTATGAACCCCTTAGCTTCAGCCCATTTCTGAAATCTCAAGTTATCTGTAGATGACATTCAATAGCATGCATAAGCTTTCATCTATAGAAGATCAAAAAGTCATCAACTTACATTAAGCAGCAATTTCATGGATCAAGGCATTTTACTCTGCCATTAATTTTGATGCTGAATAGGTTAAGTGACAAGATGTTGCCCTGAGGTACATCTATATCATAATGATACCTTTAGAAAGGCTGCTGAAAATCTCAACTCTGAAATTTCTATCTTGCAAAAAAAAGTTGGATTAGCTGACCACTTAGACCAAAGTTGAATAGGTTGTTTTTTATGTAATACTTCTGTAAGGTGCCACAAGTTTTCTCCAAGTTGAAAAAGATGGTAACTTTATGTCATGCAGAGTCAGCATGTGCTTGATAAAAGTAAAATGTGCATATACTATATCCCAGGCTTAAAGAAAATCTTACTCAGAATTAATAAATAAAGGACTTGCAAAGCAATGACTTAAATATAGGACATATGTCAACAAACAGATTTAACTTTTATAAAAAAAAAAGAAAAACAAAATGGAGCCTTTAAACTAAATGGATGATCATTTAAAATCTAAACATTCAAATGACCAAGAACAACCTATAATGTGTTTATATATTCCTTGCCTCAAACTGTTGTCATTCAGCAGCTTTACACCTTTAACTGTGCTCTCAATACTCAGCAGGGGACACAACTGTTACACTTCAAATTTAATGGCTATGCTAAACAGTGTCTTTGTCACTATTTTATACTGGGATATAATGGGCATTACAATACTTCTGATAAACTAACTTGAGCTGATTTTATTACTTTATACATTGACAGATTTATCAAGTTGTTTTAAATTCACATGTCAAAAATGTTTCCCCTTCAAATTAATGCACAGTTTAGTATTTATCTGACATAATGTGAAGGCCCTGTGTCCTGCACTAATATCACAAGCGGTCTGAAGTTGAAAAAAAATTATCTGACAAGATATCCATTCTTCTACTTAGCCAGGCTCAAGTCACTTACAGAACATCTCCTTTAAGTTGAGAGCAAACTTTTGTAGGTTTACAAGTCAGCAACATTTATAGAGATTAATTATTGTCGTCTTTTAGATCTAATGCCAAACAAATAATATATGTAAATTTCCGGTCAACCAACCATCCCTGTTTCTCACTGCTTACCTAGCAAGTTTTTCCCCCACGGTAAAAAAAAATTAAAAAAATATCACATTAAATGTGTATGTTTTCTTTAAAAAAAAGGACCTGCCTACTGTAACTTTAAAACCAATGCAACGGGAAACATTTTTTTCCTTGGCCTAACATCTCCAACAGTAAAGTGACTCTTTATTTATCTTGAATTTTGAATACTGATATTCCAACAAAAAAGACACTGTAGCATCACTTTTTCATCATACAGCATGCATTAAAATTTCAATGTTTGTCACCTCCCTGGTTTGTTGCTTTTGAAAAAAGCTTGTATTTATGTCAATTATTTATCGGCATCAACTTACACTTCCACTTCAAAAACAATCTTTTGTAAAACCTCTGCACCCTCCTTCAAGAAGTTTGGAATCAAGGCTTCAATGGCTCTAGGTCTTTGTGTGAAAGACAAGAAATTATGGAGGGAAAATTAAGAAAAGAATTTGACTCTATAGTAAAAGTCATACAGGTAATGTAGATGCTTCAAATTAAATTAAATTTCAATTACTAAGATTTAATACTATAGTAGTTTAACCCAAGCCTAAACAATCCTGAATATTTAATGCCTTGAACCATCAATGCCATAAAAAAAATTCAAGCTGAAAATGATGATTGCTATGGACTTTACAATGGTAGGAGATCAAGGTACAAAATGGAGCCAACAAGAAGACATCAGGTCTATCATAATAAAATAACAGGGCAGTATGTTCTGCTTTGATTGTAACATCACAGCATGCAATATTCAGTCTCCTTTGTACTGGTTCAAACCTTCAGGTTGACCTCATCTAAAAATGTCCACATACCACTGATTTTGGGGTAAGTACTTCTCAGGGCATGTAAATATAGGCCAACCAATGGTTTATGGATGTATGAGGGTCCAAATAAAGTGAATAGCTGCCATTTAAAGTTATGTGTAATCAAATTCCAACAAATGACACCCATTATTGACACAGTCAATTCAGAACCTCTACATGACCTGTGTGACTTTTACTTCAGTTGACCTGTGTGACTTTTACTTCAGTTGACAAACACAAATGGTTTTGAGACCACCAGTCAATTAAACTAGAATCTTAATATGTTGATCAATTTTAGTTATACACTGTCTAAGACCTCTATCAATTAGAAACCAAATGCCTTCTTTTCAAGGTAGATGTTATTGTATTACTTTTAGGGAAGCTGAATACACAATGTTTGACATGCACATATGCAAGCTGTATGTTAATCAAGTCAAATATTTTCACTGTATGGCTTTTCCAAATGAGAGTGCCATGAACAGTACATTCATAATATTGTTGCCCATTGTTTAAAAGTGCTGCATGTGGGCAATAGAAGGACATGGCTGGCTCTAAGCTTCCCATTGTTTAAAAGTGCTGCATGTGGGCAATAGAAGGACATGGCTGGCTCTGAAGCTTAGTGACCAATGGGTTTCAGTGATTCAGACTTTACTTAACCACTGGTCAAGGAATGTTATCTTGATCCCAAATTTCTTTTGCATGAACCATTAATTTCTGTGACCTTTGATCACTGGAACCAAATCTTTTTCTTCAAGCTACAATAACAATGCCCTTTCACTGTTTGACCCCAAAATCAACAGGACCTTTCCTTACTTGAGGTGCAAGCCCTCCACAAAGCTTGGTCAAAATGGTCTAGAACTTCAGCACTTGTGCAAAAACCACTGTTCTTCAATCAGTCACATTGACCTTGACTTGTGACCTTTTACTATCATGTTTGCAGAGGACACTGAGTGTCTGAGTGGTCTGAAGTCTCACCTTTACTAAACACTGCCATCTCAATTCTGTCTGCATGGGTAAAAGTCTTGGCCTCAGCCAATGTAGGTGAGAAAGCTTCAAGCAACTTCTGATGGATCAGTGGTTCTTACTAGGTTTACTTGGTTCTTTCTCCACCAGTTATACTGGCTGTCATGTATAGTCTTTTTTGCACTAAGAAATGTCATTAAATCAAACACAAAAACAACAACAAATCCTTCAGTCACACTGACTTTGACCTTTGACATTTTGGCCACCCAAAGCAATCAGCATCTTTCTTACATACATAGTAAGCCATTCATAAACTGGTGGAGGTTAAGAAGTGAAACCTTCATGCATAAACCATTTTTCATCTAAAGACCTTGACCACTGACCTTTTGAAACAAAAATCAATAGGCTTCTACCTTACTCCAAGTGGACCCCATGCACAAACTTAAGTTTGAGTGCAGAAACCATTTTTTCTTCCTTTATTCAGTGGTGTTGACCTCTGACTTTTGATCCCAATCAATATTACCCCAAATCTTTCTTACCCCAAATGCCAGCTATTTACAAATTTTGGTAAATGCAGAAGATGGAGTTACTGTCAAAATAAAAAAAAATAGGGCACAGATGTGTAAATGGACAAGATGGACAGATGCTTAATGACATACCACAATATGCCTCAAGTTGGGCATATAATGAGAGACAACAGAACCCCAACTAATGGTAGCTGTATCAGAAAAAATGATTTGAATAGAAATCTAGTTCATCTGGAAGTATGGTTTAAAGAGAGTTTGAAATATAATTTCAATGTTATTTTCCTAACAAAACTACCATACTGTTCTGATTTTAGAATTTTTGAAGACTGAATTTTATTGCAGAAAAGACACAAGCACCCAAATGAGACTGATACAATAATCAAATCAACCAGAAGATCACATATGCATTACAACTCTAGCTTCTCCTATTGTATCGCCATATAGTAGTCCAGTTTATTCACCTCTGCAAGGCATTAGATCAAAATTAATGGCAACAAATATTATTCTAAACCACAAGCCAACAGCCAGAATAAAGGAGAAAAACATTGTCAATATTTGACAACATAAAGTTTCAGTACAAGTAAATTTAGTTTTTTCACTAACTAGAGTTTAATTTCTTCCAAATCTTCCTCCTATTATCAATGTACATATTTTTAATTTGATCATTTAATGTCTGTGTACACAATTTTCCAAAGGATCTAAAGAAAAACATGTCAATTATACCCCTTAAGGAACTATGAATGTATATGTAATGTGCAAAAGGACACCTGGTCTTATCACAAATTACTGCTATTGTCCTCACTATTGCTATTATGTTGTTCTGTTCTAAAATCAGAAAATTTGCAACGATTGACATGGAGTTCAAAATATTCTGTGCATCATGCATAGTAAAAATCTGGAGTAAAAACCTTCCAACCATATTCATATTTTTTTCTTCAATTCTCTAGCAAAAGATACATGTATCACTAATGCTTTGAAGAAAATTTAATTCATAATTAGTAATATGCTCAATGTAATTCATAATTAGTAATAAGCTCAGTATAATTCATAATTAATAAATGTAAAACTCTGCTCAATAATAATACAGTAAAAGCCCACAGTAACATGCTTAATTGTAATACAAATTCGAATTCAACATAATCGTGGTACAGTCCCCAAAATTTTACAATAACTTCACCAATTTCTTGCACTGTTCATACTATTGTACAAAAATATTGGGTAAGGACATTGTAAAGACTTTATAAGGAAAAATGTCTTGAATGTAAGAACCAATCATTGTCACAACTTGGCCAATACCATACCTCCATATAGAAAGAGTTCACAAATTCATTCCAGGTGTGCCAATTGGTATACTGACTTCTGTTTCCTGTTTCCAGTGAGTTCTTCATTTATAAATCGATAAACAAAAACTCTGTTAGTAACTGTCACGATGAAGCTGATATTAATAATGAAAAAAAGTAAACACTTTTTCTGGCCTCACTATATTTGAATATAAAGGAAGAATATTTTCAATTTGTAAGGACCGGTATGAAACCTGTCTCGAAGTACAGCAAAATTCTGTGCCAAACTGAAGATGAGATCGATATGATAACTTGGAACAATGTGTTATATTCTTGATGACAACAGTGTATTACCATTGCATCTTTTTTATATGAATAGAGCTAGTAGTGGATGGCTTCATCATTTTAAGCCACACAGAATCCATAAAATGATGTTTCAAGAGAAATTGGCTCTTCATATTCCAAGATCACTGCTTCCTATCCAGACAAATTAGGGGAATAAAATGAAGAACATGAATATTCTCCTGAGCTGACTTGTAATTATGACAAAACCAGATTTTGTTTCTAAATCCTGCCCGACACCACCTAGTCATTTCTCCAATCATTTCTCAATGCAACTAAGCATAATAGCATCCTAGCATTTGTCCACAAGGTACATGACCTCTTTCAAATTTAGACTCTAAAAGGTCTCCTGAACTTAAGTTTTTTCACCAAAATATTTCTTACATTTTCTCTTTGATAGTTTATTTTGAATACTGAAATTATGCCCTGCTCCGGTAGCTGTATCCAGGAAGTGGTATTCTTTGGAAGGAAGCAGAATTGTATCTTCCCATCCTTACTAACCAGGATATATGTGAGTGGGTGGGAAGGCTAGTTGTTCAAAAATAGTAATACCTTCAACTCCATCCTCACTCTTCTCAAATGAGAAGGAACTACCAATATAAATTTATTTTGAAACCAGTTTTGAAGGCAGCTGTCATCCATACATTTTTTTCTGCATCATACTTAAAAAAAGGTAATGATTTAATATCTATTTGATGAAGGTACCTCAGAGACTTTAAATTTCTGATACACAGTAAAAATAGCAAAGTCAACCTCTTATCTTTTCTTAATAAAGTTTATGTTCATCTGTTCTGAAGTTAGTTTTCACAGCTAGGGTGATGTAAACTAATGTCATTTGTTGTTGTTGTTGTTGTAGGGCTTAACACCATTTTTTTAGCACACGACAGACTATACATGGCAGCCAGTATTAATGGTGGAGGAAGAAACCGGGAA
Organism: Megalonaias nervosa; assembly: GCA_016617855.1. Lineage (NCBI taxonomy): Eukaryota > Metazoa > Mollusca > Bivalvia > Unionida > Unionidae > Megalonaias > Megalonaias nervosa. The sequence continues at coordinate 76,871 of JAECUM010006487.1, forward strand.
ATACCCGGAAAGAACCACTGACCCACGAAAAGCTACTGGCAAGCTTTCTCACATATACACATTCGCCGAATCCGAGACTCGAACCCATGCAGACAGAGGTGAGATGACAGTGATCTGTAATGGAGAGCGCTTTAGACCACTGGCAACTCGGGGCCCCTACTAATGTCATTGTGCAGAAACAATTTTAATTTTTTCACTTAGTGATCATGACCTTTTGGCCCCCAAACTGGCTTCTCTCTTAGCCCAAATGCAATCAATGCACAATGATTGGTCCAGGTATGTGGAGCAGAACTAATGTTGTGGTGCAGAAATCTGTCTCATTCTTTCAGTCACAGTGACCCTGACCTTTGGACTTTTCCACCAAGTTTGGTAACTGGAATCTTCCTTACCACATGTACAAACCACACACATTTGCTACCTGTAGATTGTGGACAACTCAAGCTATTGTGCAGAAACAAAATTGGCAACGTAGACAAATGGACAACATAATAATACACTCCACCTTACGGCAGGTGTATAAAACACTGGAACACAAGAGTGTTGAAGGTATTCAACAGTAGAAGTATTGTCATTGTGCAAAAACAGTTTTTATTCTTTCAGTCCTTTGAAATTTTTGACCCACAACCAATCTGGTTCTTCTTTGGCATTAGTGCAAGCCATCCAAAATATTTGAAACTTGGTTCTTTGTTGTTGTTGTTGTTGTTTTAGGGTTTAACGCCATTTTCAGCACAAGATAGGCTATATATGGCAGCCAGTATAACTGGTGGAGGAAGAACCCTAGAAAACCCCGGGAAGAACTACCAACACATGAGAAGCTACTGGCAGGCTTTCTCACGTACCCACGTTAGCTGAGCAGTGAGTGCTTTAGACCACTGCCACTCGGGGCCCCAACTGGGTTCTTTCATATCCCGAATACAAGCCATCCACATAGTCTTGTAACTGAATGCTGTGGACAAGACAAGTTATCATTTAGAAATGAAACTATTAACATAGACAAGCAGAAAATCTGATGGATATCTAATATAATATAGTTTGCATTACAGCAGGCATATAAAAACAAAATAAAAAAACACAAAGCTAAAAACAAGTGTCACAAATTTTTGGTCATTTAAATTACAATTACAACAAAAGCACACTAATTAATATTTATAATCTGATCCAAACATTTCTTGTAGAACACAAAGTACTTTCTTACTCACTGAATCATAATACTTTAACAAGTCTGTAGCATTTGGTATATCCTTCAATTTTGCCCTTTTGAGAATGGTGTCTTGCTATCAAAGTGGCAAGAGATTTTTACATTCAAATTTTTTGCTTGAATTCAGAGTAATAACTAAATGAATGTTATTTAATCAAATAAAAGGTTACAAAGGGAAAATTGAACAAGAAAGGTATGAGTCATGGTGTGAGGGACTGATGTTATGACTAACATCACCACCAGAAGAGCCCCTGGTGGTCATGCAGTTGCAAGATTTATTATAGCAATGAAAGATTTACTTCTCTCCAGGAACCTTCCCACAGTCATTATCAGGTATCTGGCCACACTAAATTGGCCCTTTGCAGTAGAATAATTGAGTCCATTTGGAGTGATAAGCTGTCTTACTTTGCAAATAATTTCAGTGACTGCAGAACAAGTGAAAGACCCTGACAACTTCCAGTCACAGATGAAATAAACCACTCTACAGAATTTAATGAGAATTAATCAATGGGAGGTGTCTGAGCTTCAAGCTGACAGTTCACCTGGACTGCATCAGGAAAAACCTGCAAGGGTGCCATTAAAGATGGAAAAAAACTTGAAAACAACATGAAGATCAGGAGGGTTACTCAGAAGTCATCTGTTCAACAGAGATCTGACTTGCCATAGCTGCACGACCTAAACTACCAGTAGGCTTCCGACAGAGATCTGAGCAGAAATGGGACATACATTTAGAGAGACCAAATGCTGCAACTTGAACGCTTTTTACATTTAATGCACTTTAAAGCGTATCAAAGTTTTATCAATGTTCTGTCCTTTGTCCATATTACAACTTCATTCTGAACTTAATTTACCATTACTTTTTTTTTATTACCAGAACAGACATAATCATGCCCCCAACCTATTATGCATAGCACATGACATCAGATCATAGTACTTTATAATGACATTTGCCCTGAATGAATCAGCATTGATTTCTTAGTAACTACTGAAAAGTTCATGAAAAATGGTTACAGTTATGATTTCAATTTGTATATGTTATAGTGGTAGTCAGACAGTTGATGGAGATTAGACTTCAAACTACAGTAGTATCAAGCTATGAATGTGCTTTTAAATCAAATAACGGTAATGGTTGATGATCCGTAAGTATTGGCACATAAGGGTTTGAGTGAAATATGACGATACCTTAATTATACCGCATAATTAAACAAAGACTCTGTCAGTATGTGTGTGTGTGTGTGTTAAAAATCATTATTTTTTCCTTCAAAACACCATACTATAGGACTTCGTCTAAAAACTATTTTATTCCACTCTGTTTTTTTTTTAAATTAATCTATGAACTAATAACAAGCAGACTTAATACCTCAAAAACACCTGACATGCATTTCCAGCGACGCTGGATGGTGATGTTTTATTTGACTGGTCCCCAAAAAAGTCTTGGAGGATGATAATAAAAGTTTGTTGTTGTTGCTAATATGTTATCTTTGTTTCTTAATTTGGGCCTAGGGATACAGATATTTTGTTCGAAAGGTGTAAGTACTGACACACTGTGACACAAGATAGTTACAAAAGAAACACAGCATGACCAATGGATCTAAAGCATGGACCTTCAGACATTCATTCATACAGGGTTTTTCATGAGTCCTGGAAACAGTAGTCCAGCATCTTTTGTATTATGCTTTCTGGCAAGAGAATGATTAAACAACTGAGTAACCATAATGATCAAACAAGCTTAGCTGGCATCTCCTTCACTTCTGGTACTGTCCAACAAAGAAATATTGTATAAACTTGACCTATTCACCTCTGAATTAAGCTTGAGGACACCTTTATTGATTGTCCTGCAAAGAAACAATCTGTAAACTGGACCTAGTAACCTTTGAATTTTGCTTCCTTAATGGGTTGACTTGATAGTTCAATGAATATGACTAATGTCCTGGTGGTCAGGACATGTTCTGGTCAAAACCTTTCATCTGCCACACATGCCTGGCAATAACTGTCATTTCAGGCTCTGTGTAATTTATTAAACTGTAGTATCTATGTAATGGTATTGTTGTGTCATGGGATGAGCTGAGTCAGAGATGGCACTAGTAGTTCCAACACTGCACTTGTTCAAAAAGACAAGCAGAGGCAATAAAAAGAGCCACCCTGTTTGATGTGCAGCAGTGTGTCAGCACATGCAAGACCTTGATAAAACACACATGTAGTCTAGGCCCTAATCAGAACAAAAGGAAAAGACTGATGCAACAAAAACAACCATTATAATCACCCACAAAATACTATTTTGGGAGCTAGTCCACCAACAGACTCATGCAGATACATCTGTTAAGTGATTTGCATTTTCAAGACCTTAGTCATCTATTTACTTTGCAGTTTTTAATCACAAGAACAGCCTATAATGATCTGGGATCAGAAAACATCTTATACTGTTATGAATATTTAAACGAACAAATGTTAAAAAGAAAATAAAGGTCACTATGTATAATACCTGAGTGAGAAAACATTTCTAGAATTTGCTCATGTCAAGGCAAACTGCAAACAACAAAGATCCTTATCTGCCATAGCATAATGTGCCTGCAGACCAGGATCTATGCTGTTTGTTCTACTAACTACTCCTAACAAACTGCACAGACCCAGACCTTCCGGCGCATTATGCTACAGCAGATCTGGATCTGTGCAGTTTGCAGTTGGTCTCCATTTATAGGTGTGTATATATGGTAACACTGTGGATAGAAGGAGTTATACTGATACAAACAATTGGTTACTTCTCAGATCTCACAAAAAAGCATTAGTTTCTGTTCACAAAGTTTTCCTGGTGATGAAATTGTTGTGGAAAAAAACCCAGCATGTAACAAAAATAAAACTAAGCTTTATCTACTTGTAAGAAAATTTTACTTGTCACTGCTGCTCATCAAAGGTATATCTGACACACCCGTGACAGGAGGACAAGTGATTTTTTTCACACCCTGTAATACTAAAACTGATGCAAATGTGGAACAGAAATCTACACATTTTCCACCAATCCGGGGGCCTGGTAAGAGCAACGGATATGGGATGTTGCAGGTTCAAACCCCAGTAGAGTTACACCAACGACTTATAAAATCATACTAGCCCTGCTTGTCGTCAGTATTAAGAGGTTAGTGTTAGGACTGGTCAGCCTGGTGTCAGGATAACGTGACCGGGTGAGACATCATGCTACGTGTCTGTGGCATGATGCCCCAGTGCTAGCCATCCACTGCAGACATCGATCGTAGCGATGTGACTGAAAAATGTCTAAAACTACATTAAAAATCCAAATCACACACACACACATTTTCCAGTAGATCAACCATTTTGGGGTTTTTTTTTTTTTAGTAGGGGTTTTTGGTGTTGGAGGAACACTGTATTTCATGTGTACTAGATGACACCTTAATCTATATACAGACAAGATTGGGTCAGAACTTGATAATTTCATTACCCAATTTTGATGTGTTGATTGCTATTCTATTCACTTGTACAGGTCTTTTATGTGAAATTACATCCAAGTCTACATAATACATCCTCTGTTTTGCCACCTGACAGTAACATATGTCTACTTTTATCATCTTGTAAAAAAGACAGAGAAATCTCGCATGTCATCATTCACCTGTGACAAAGGGAAACAGAACTCTGCCCACAAGACTGTCTTGGAGCAGTTTGTAAGACACAAGATCAAGGTTGATAGCTCTGGTGATCAAAAACTATTCATTACATTCTGTCAAACAATCAGTGTTGGATTACATATAGGTCTGACATAGACAAGATACAGTTACACCTGCCTGAGTACAAAAAACATATTTGGACAGGTGATAATGTACACATCATAGACTTACTCTATTATAAACACAAATGCCATATTGTACCTAAAAAAAAATTCATATACCACCAAAACAAGTTCAAGAGACCTCTTTTCTCAAGTGGAAAAAGAAATAGTTTATATTTACTGAGACATGCTGTTCATCTTAATTTTGCAAAAAGCTTTGGAACCTGTCTTCCCTCACGTTAAATTGATGCAAATCTAAGCTTCAGAATTTCCTGTCATCTTCGAGAAACCTGTAACTGGGAGAAACAAGAGTTCCTAGAATGGTCTGAAACTCAACAGGTCAAAAATAATTTCCAGGAATTCAAGATAATGGTTATTCATGAGAGCAATTTTGATGATTATGGCACTAATAAGGTTCATTTTAAGCTGTGTCCTTGTGCAAATGACCTTTACCTCTGATCTTTGGTACAAGTACATTTCCTCCATGGCACCTGTAAAGAATGTTCTTGTAGGTTTAATGCAATTTTTTAGCAGCTATAAATGGTGGCCCGTGGAACAACCCAGGAAAATCCAGGTAAGAACCACAGACACATGGGAAGCTACTGGAAAGCTTCTTCACATACCAACACTGGCCAAACCCGGGGCTTGAACCCACATGGACAGAGGTGTGATTGCAATCATTGGTAACGGTGAGTGCTTTAGACCACACTGCCACACAGGACCCCCCCAAAAAAAGATGATAACATGAAGATCACGGTTGATTTTTTTTTACTGAATTAAGCTCACCCCCAGAGTACTGTATATAGTGCACTCATTGCCAAAGATGTTTAAGACATCATTTTCATTGGCTGACAGAAATATGATACTCATTTTGATTAGTTTTGGCATCAGTTGAGACCACATGGTCAACCATCATTGACAGAAAATGTAAAATTAAGACAATTCTAAAGTGGAAAAAAAAAAACAATCATTTGCATTTATTTTCCAAGCAGAATAGGAGGAAAAAATATATTTAAACAAAGAAGGTTACATGAGCACAGGGAATTCAAAACCCTGTATGGAAAGCTTGTGACAGTGGAGACCGATAATGATCAAAGGTGCTCAGCTTGTGTGATTTAGAACTTTTGCAGTAAATATTCACTTCATTAACACTTTTTGAATTAAATCATCATATTAGGATTAGTGCAAATTCATTCAAGAACATTTTGGATTATATCACTGTGATACATCAAGACTGTTAGCACATCAACACTATTCCAGTCTATTGTCACATCAGCACATTCAAAATTGATTTCATTTGGAATACCACCAGAATTCATTTTGGAATACTAAATACTTTTGGACTTGTGCTATAAATTTTAGGACTATCTGGGATTTAATTCACAATACTCTAAAAAATTTTAATGTTTCAATTTATTCAAGGGAAATAAATTATTTGTTGAATTTTACAAAATTTGTTGAATTTGACTCTTTTCTGTTATTTAGTTCAAGACCATAGAGTCATAAGAATGTGTAATTATATTCTCTCTAAACAGAGACTGTTTTACTGTTGTAAGCTCTTCAATGTGTCAAAATCAAGACTGTAGTTAAGTATTAATTCATGTATTCTGTCAATTAAGTGAAATTAAATGTTTTTGGCAGCCCAAAACACAAGTATACCATATCCGGCTGGAGGTTTCTAGGCTGAATTGTAGCAAATTTAAATATTTCTGTTAAATATTTCATCTTTAGGAAATTTGCAAAACAAATTTCACCTATTTTCCAAAGCTACCTATATCTGAAGTTATCGTCTAAGTTAATAACCAAATTGTATCACAACCCTGCAATTGTTCATTATGAAAAATTACATCTACATATCTCATACCTGCCATAACATAACATGTCATGCGAAAAATACAATTTTGACTCCAACACACACACAAAATCATGTTCTAAAAAACATGATTTTTCAGTAATCTTAAAAGAAAAGAAAAAAAAACGCAGAGACACCTCTCTTGACCACCCCAATGTCTGCATTTAACCTGCTACCTGACTAAACAGTAAACAGCTCATGTAAACCTATTCTCCTGAGGCAGTTTATACAATTGATGGTCACAGTGGGAATTATAGCAGGCAGAGATAAACAACCACCATTTACTAAACTGACTGACAATAGCTAGGGTGATGTTGTGTCAAGTCCTTTGGGCACTGCTTTGGAACAACCCATTAGGCTAATGTGCACAGGTTCACCAAATGGAATGCCCTGATATTTTTGTTTGAAGTTAGGTAATCTGAGATGCCTATTGAAGAAAGGCACCTCAACTCTCACTATTTTAAATGACAATATTTAAGCCATCTTCTTTTTAAAGGTAACTGGGCAATATTTTCTGTGAATACAGATTTTACTCTATATATTATTTTCTTAGCTGGATTGGTGGAAGTGATTCATTTTATAATGCAAAACTGTCCAAACAGCTGGGATTCAGGCAAGGGTAAGCCATCAGTGAAATGAGCAAATCCAAACAAAACTAAATTTTAGAACCCTTTAGTAACTGAGTTTGACTATGAAACAAAACAGCAAGGGAAGCATTTAATTCTGTTCACACTGCGAACACAATAGAGAAATTAATAATTCTGGAGTGCATGACATCAATACCACCCTACATCAGGACCAAGCACAAATAATGAGCTGAATCCAAATGTAACATGCATGTTTAACATTCTATCTAGTGTGTCCACTGCATGTCCAAAAGTAACATGCATGTTTAACATTCTATCTAGTGTGTCCACTGCATGTCCAAAAGTAACATGCATGTTTAACATTCTATCTAGTGTGTCCACTGCATGTCCAAAAGTAACATGCATGTTTAACATTCTATCTAGTGTATCCACTGCATGTCCAAAAGTAACATGCATGTTTAACATTCTAACTAGTGTGTCCACTGCATGTCCAAAAGTAACATGCATGTTTAACATTCTATTTAGTGTGTCCACTGCATGACTAAATGTAACATGCATGTTCAACATTCTATCTAGTGTGTCCACTGCATGTCCAAATGTAACATGCATGATTTAACATTCTATCTAGTGTGTCCACTGCATGTCCAAATGTAACATGCATGTTTAACATTCTATCTAGTGTGTCCACTGCATGTTCAAAAGTAACATGCATGTTTAACATTCTATCTAGTGTCCACTGCATGTTCAAAAGTAACATGCATTTTTAACATTCTATCTTGCATGTCCACTGCATGTCCAAATGTACATGCATGTGTAACATTCTATCTAGTGTGTCCACTGCATGTCCAAAAGTAACATGCATGATTTAACATTCTATCTGGTGTGTCCACTGCATGTACAAAAGTAACATCCATGTTCAACATTCTATCTAGCATGTCCATTGCATGCTGGTCACTACCTCACAGCAGTAAAGATGCAAAAAGATCATAAAATCTAACGACACTTGCATCACCATCACACACTCCACTGAACTAACAGAAACAGCGCAGACTGTATTCCACTGTTCAATGGGTTTTAAGACAAAAAGTTTGATGCACTTTTAATTTATTGTCTGTATGGTTGTGATTATGAGAGTATGTGTGCATGTGTATGTTTATGTCATGATGATCTCTGACAACGTTTAAGAACTGACCAATTAAAAAATTTCTGACTTTTTTCTTGTTAAATCTGCGGCCCCCATTTAGCTTGAAAAAATATTCTCACTGATTTTTGTAAACAAAAAAAAAAAAAAAAAAAAATTAGACAAATAATATGAAGATCCCAAACAGTCCCCCTCAATTAAATGGTAAGTCTCAAAGGATACCAACTATTTTTTGTTTGAATGTGCATTAAATTCTTTGAAGAACTCACATTTTATTTTCTTTTATTCAAATGCAAATTTCTAGCTGTTTTCTATAGGCTTATAGATAATACACATGATCTGAATTCTTCATAATAAAAAAAATGTAAACTGTGAAGGGGGTGCCTGAGGTCTTCCATCCACACACCCCCACCACCATCTCATGGAGCAAGGGGCCAAAAGTGCATTTTAGATGCTGACAGGACACAAAAATGCTTGTGGTGGCCCTTATTGTCATAATATTTTGCAAAGTTCTTATTTCATTCCAACAAAAAATAATCATTTAAAAAATAAACAAACCTGCCCAAATGTAAGCCATACTTGAAGAATTTCACAATGTTCATTGTGACATCAACTTATTCTCCAATAACATTAGTGCTATAGTTAATAACTGTGCATGTCAATGTTCATACGTAATTCAGCCACAATAATTTGTTCAATTTTTTAGCACATATTACAAGTATATCACACTTTTCTCTTTTCATAACAAATCAGGGGTTTTTTTTCATAGCAAAAGTTTTTAATAATAAATCTTCAACTATATAAAAATATTATATATTTTCACTTGTCTTTTCTCCCAGTGGACAACATCTGTTGATACTGATGTTCAAGTTTTGCATTTCTGCAGTCTTGGCAAAAATTTATTTTGCTTTCCCTTTTGTAACCATTGATTTTGTTGGTTCAATTTTTAAACTTTTTTCATTTTCACCAAGGAGGGGGGGGGTATTTTAAGTTTTTCTTTGTACTGTCTACATTGAGTTCACATATTCTGACACATGGTTGCATCTGCCCTGTCATATAAGAAATCTTTCTTAAAATAATTTATTACACTTTTCCTGATGCCTTGATATTTCATGTTCTGTACAAAGTAGGTTTCTATATTTATCCTTCCTTAGATGGAATTAATAATTCATGACACTCAAGAATGACTCTTTGTGGGCTATGAAGAAAAAAAACTTTGCTACAAAATAATCATCTTCTACAGACAATGGTATCAGACAACTGCATCATCACTTCCCCACCAGTGATTTATACATGTACATTGCCCCTCCTTAAAATTCTGGAATTGATTCAGTCTGGAATTGTCTCACTTCCAAAGTCAGACTGGTCCAGCTCCTGACTTAATATACGGAATGAATATGATCATCTTGATACAGTTAAATTACAGCAGAATGGGGTTGGACAGGCCATCCCTATTTAAAAACCAGGGGTCACGCTACCAGGCAAAGTGGGCGACAAAGTTGCCTAAAATATGTAAACTTCGCCTTCTTCTGTTAGGAAAGCGAAAACGACTTCGCCCTGTGATTTTTTCGAGATACATTGACCGACCATATCTCTTTGAGATGCCCCCTCTCCTTAGCCTGGTTAGTTCTAGTGTTGTGTTGTAGCGAAATGTATTCATCAAGACACCAGTAGCTAGGTCTAGCTTTGATATCAATTATGTTGACAAACAAACTCTTGCACATTCACAGACATGTGTTTTGATAGCCGATTGCCCATTAACCCTTTCCCGAGTCAGTTAGCAACTATTGCTGCCCGATTTCCGCATGTTATCCTTAATGATAAAAACATACAAACTTGTGTTTCGAAACTTTAACAATAGTATGTAAATGGCAATTTGTGTTTTAAGAACAGAATCGGTGATCTGGATATTTTAACTGCCTCTTGTACACTATTTCGTCATAAAATTAGTTTGAAACTGTAAGTGAACCAGTAATGGGGAAATACATCGTTGTGTGTGGAACTACCAGTTTAAAGTTTACTGGATTGTCTCTTTTCGTAAATCATCGTGCAAATATATTCAGAAAAAAATACAATTCATAGAAAGCAAAGCCTAGGTATTATGTTATTTGAGATTTAACTTTAAAATTATGTAGGTCAAAAACTTATGGGACAATGCTATGTTGTGGAAATCGCGAGAAGCGCTCTAAGGTCAAAGTTTGTTGGGGTTTTTTTCTGACTTAACTCCTATTTGTGCAGCTTTTTCTATTCGCCCAATGCCTAAAACTACTACAAGTATGTAGACAAATAAATAAACCATAAATCTGCAATCCATATCAATGGACTGTTGAAATGGAGCTATATAAAGTGAGCGGTAACATTATGAAAAATCTCCTTCTAAAAATAGATGCATTCACATGTCTGTTGCACAGGGGCTCGTATCGTTGCTTACAATTTACCTGTCATACATGTGCTATATAATAACAAACTATAAAGGAGCAATGTCTGTAATTGTATGCATTTTAGGTTTATGTATGAATTGTTACGGTAATATTTAATTCGCAACAAAGAAATTAGGGCGAACAGTATGATCTGAACACGGGTGTGCATTTGCCCTCATGGACATGGTACAGGGGTTGATTCAAACGTTTTTAGAAATCTTTGAAAGTGCCATTATTGTGAACTTTCAGAAAGTATTTTAAAGAATTGATTAAGGGTAGTTGATTAATCATTTTTACTAACTTGCATTTACAATAATGTAATCTGGTTACTCAGTTAAAATTTGGTACCTTGTAGTTTCTATTATTCTCTTTTCAAGTCATATGGCAAAAATAACTCAGAAAATTTTCTACTTGAAAATAAAGTATTGCTTAAATCCAATGCTAAATGCAGATACGAATACTGGGAAATAGAGGGCATAATTCAAATAAGAGAACACACACACACACACACACACACACACACACATATATATATATATATATATATATTGCATTTATTGCTTCACGTCTATTTCTCCCTGTTGAGCTCTCACTTCTCCCTGTTCTGTCCAAAAAGGAGAAGTCACTTCTCCCTAAAATTCAAGTCTAACTTGACCTCTGAAAACCAGATCAGTGATGATAGAATAAAACAGATCATACTGATGAAAATCAGACTTAGGCCAGGAAACAAGTGGAATTCCGCTTTATCATTGAGATAATTATGAACTATATGACTTCACTTTTTTAGGGGCTGCACATTGATCTCCCATGGGACCTCAAAACACACAATCTGAGTCTAATATACAAAAACAACAAATACCATCAGGGAGGTTGGCAGGTATCAGATTTTCATCTGTGCCAGAAAATTGTTTACAACTATAACAATTTTGTAACACTGTCCCTTCAACTCATTTTTGCAGTTTTTCAATGTAAGTGTACAGCTGAACCTCTCTCTCTCTCCCTCTCTCTCTCTCTCTCTCTCTCACACACACACACACACACACACAGCCATGTTTGCCAATGATTTACTATCTTCACAGTAACTATTCTCCCACACATGAATACACAGCAACTGACTTGGTGAACAGTGAAGAGTTCAAATTAAGGAATCATTGAAATTCTACTCTCAACTGCATTGAACAGAAATGGCAATAGATGCACACATGACATCAAAAGTATGCAATATATCTTTGATTTCGCACATTTTATTTTTAAGAAGATAATGAACCATAATTAAATGTTGCTTCAAAAAAAACTCTTGTTTTTTACTGCTAAAATTTTAAGTCTAACAAATTAAATTTAGAATCTGACTCCCCAAATTTGACTTGGGGGTCTCAAAATCCCTCTTCTAAGTTTCTATTAAGAGCATGGATGTAAATCTGTCTTGTGTAAAACATTCTGAACATATCTCTTTGAGACCTGCATTACTCTGGTACACCAGAAGTACTTATTATTAGTGTGGACACTGTGATACTATAACTTAGTGTGTGTAATTTGGATTTTTAACATAGCATTAATAAATTTTCAGTCATATTGCTACGATGTCTGCAGTGTGGCAGTTTATAGTGATGTCTAGCACTGGGGCATCATGCCGCAGACATGTAGCATGATGTCCCACCCAGTCACATTATCCTGACACCAGGCCGACCAGTCCTAACACTAACCTCTTAATGCTGAGCGCCTAGCGAGGCAGCTACTGGTACCATTTTTTATAAGTCTTTGGTATGACTCAGCCAAGGTTCAACCCTATGACCTCCCACATCTGAGGCGATACTACGACTTAGTTTACTTGGGAGTTTTGTGGCACAACAAGCCATTTTTTTTTCTTGCCAAGGCAACTGTAATAAAGAGCCATCACAGTGACATAACACTGTAACTAAAACAAGCTCATCCAATGGTAGAAGTCAAACCCAATCCCTTTTTGTCCCTGAGTCTAGCACACTAAACACAGAAAACCAGTTATTTCCTCCACTGATCACATCTTACCACGTACAGGAGGGCTATACAACCGTAACATGTATTGTTGATTGAAAGTGACCTTGTAGATAAATTTTCAATGTTATCAATGAGAAGTTAATTCCCATAATGTTTGGTACATATTTTATTCATTATTTTCTCAGATGTACCAATAGTCAAAGCTAAAATATTAGTTATAATTTTCTCTTGCATAAATCTAAAATGTGGACACCATGAAAAAATCCTCTCCCAAAAAAGCTGGACATTTGTAAAAATTTTATCTATGAACGGTGTCTAAAAACTTGGAGGATATGAAAAATTACAAATACAGTAAAAACTGTCATGAGCAACCTCTGCTATGAGCAACCACCTGTCATATCTGACCACAATCGTAATGTATGGATTGATTTTATTATATAAACGCTCTGTTATGAGCAACCACCTGCTGAACGCGACCAGCGAACGCGATGTCTTGGCAAAATATGCATTTCGACACTGCTATGAATGACCGCATCGCAAAAACAAGGATAAATTCCACCGATCTTTATTTAATCCCTGTAAGAACGACCGCTGATACAATTCTAAATAAAAAAATAAAAAAAATTTTAAAAATAGGCTGGCTACCGATGGGTGAATACTTTACCTATGCTTATAGTGTTTATAGTTTCTGTTGTAAACCAGACTAAAGTATATGCAGATTATTTCCTAGTCTGGTGTCCTGCTTCGTATGCTCCTTGTGTTGTTCTCCGCTATTCGTATGGGGAGCATACAAAGCAGGGAACCAGACTAATTATTCCCACACTTAGCCTGCTTCCCGGCGTTAATCGCAGGACCCGACATCAATGTGAAAGACTGTATCGCGAGAACAGACAGACACCAATGACCTATATGTAATCAGTTGTTACAATGACTGCTTGATTAGTAATGATTGTTCTGATCAAAAACAAGCATAAAAGGAATATTAAAAAAAAAGATTGTTGCTAGCGGTGATGGATGCTACAGTGCATAAACCAGGCTAATGTACATGTCACGAATTGCCGTTGTACCAAACTTGACATAGTGGTCGCGTATATTGTTTGTCTTTAGAGTTAATCCGTATTGCCGGGGGTGAATAAGGTCATTGTCTATTAAACCAGCAAGAGAGAATCGTTTGCAGGATTTGATTGATAGTGTTCACGACTTGTGATGTTTGTTGTTTATCCCTCTGATGTTAAGTGATTACAGCCCAATCACAAAGCTGTCGTCTATTCAAGTTGGTGCGACCGGGTTACAAACTTAGCTTATAGAGTTAATCCTAGTACATCATCTTTGAATGAAGTCGTGGACTTTGTCTCTGAGTAAATGGTTCTGTTTCTGGATGAGATAATTGTTTCTTCTTATTTCATTAATTGTTAGATATGCAAGGTACATGTATAGTTTTTTCATATTTTCCCACAGCCCAGTCAAAACTGTCTTTACATTCGATATTACAACTGAGCACTAATAATTTTAACACCTAGAACCTTAATGACAATGGATGATCCTCCAACTAAAAAGAGACAAATTTTAAGGCTGGAGAAAATAATTACTATAACTGAAAGAAGTGAAAAAGAGCTGACCACTCGCAAAAAAAGCGGTTTAAACGTCGGTAAAACAAATTTAGTTTGTTATAAAGAAAAAGAAGTAATTTAGAAACGATTTCATATGCTAAAATATGTGATCTTCAGATGTAAATGTGATTTCATGTTTAATGACAGAAGTATATTTTTATTGCTATATAATTATGTTTTTAGATGAATGCATACAATATTTTAGCAAGAAATATTAATAAAGAATAGAATATATGTACAGTGATTGTGGTTATTTTTCTTGAAATTGTTCTGAAACTGGACCTTGGAAACTGGTCTTTTTGTACAAGCCTGCTATGAGAGACCACCTGTCTTGATAGACCACTTTTTGTTGGTAGAAGGGACGGTCTCTCATAACATGTTTTACTGTATTACAGTATTTGTTCAGATGGAATTTTACACTGTGTAATCATGAACCTATTTTATAGCGCTACAGTAAAAGGTCCCTAATGCAGCTCTTCTGTCCTTTATTTCCTTCCTTCCTTTCTTTCAAAATGCAAAATAACAATGGAAAGCATCCCATTACGTGAAAGTCACAGTTTTACTGATAACAAGTGCATCACTGATAAAATTCAAGCTGCTTTTATAAGCAGGAGTCTTTTACATGAAATTTCCAAATTCCCTTGACAACATCTAGCCCAATGTACTCTAATTGTCTGCAACAGAATCCAAGCCAGCAAAAGATATGCATAACACAATCTTTGAATTATCTGATTGTTCCCCCAATACCATTAGAAACCTGTATTTGTCATAATAAATTGATTACATGAGCAGACAGACACTAAGCAGGAACAGTCTTTTAACTGATGTCATAAGGGCAGAAGTATCAAACAAATCAATATTATTGCCATATACTGAACCTAACAAATGAAGAAGGCTACACTATATATATATATATATATATATATATATATATATATATATATATATATATATATAACTATATATAACTATATATATATAACTGACAATAAACAGTGCACAACTAATTTTTAAGTAGCCTAAGTGTTTTGGACTCTCTGAGTCTTTATTGAAGGCAGTTCCAGAGTCAAACAAGACAAACAATAAACACAAGAGTAAGCACTGAATTTACACAACTTCAATTGATTGAACATTCAATGGAACTGTTGTTTGAAAATTTTACGTGTCATGTCTTAATGGTTTTTGAAAATCAATGGTAAGATGGCAACCTACTTTGCACTGACCTATGAAAGGTGAATCAATATTGCCATCTATTTTCTTAACATAAAGTGGTATAATTGTAAATTATATCCTGGATTAGTCATGTTTCAGTAATGACAAAGTTGGGTCCACACTTAGGGGTGACCCAGGTCAAATTGTTGCCAACTGGCTGTCGTTTCACCCGAAGTAAGGATGACTTCAACTTTTTCTGGGCCAACATCTTTACCCCACCACACACTACTCCTTTTTGCCAATGAATGTTTACATATTAAGAAGACAACATCAATTCTTGTGTCTTTTTTTGGTTCAGTTTGAATATAGTATTTTCATGCTTTCTGACCAATAATTGTGTCCATTTAATGATTATTTACATCTGCAATTACATTTTAATTTACAAGATTCCCACTGAAAATTCATACTTCAAGCTTGAAAAGGGAGTCAAATTCCATTCATAAGCACATTATTATTCCATGGAAAATTATAGACTTGTTGCAGGTAAAGGTAAAAAATTATTGCACATTTCATTCTGCAAGAAGTAGGTTGAAGTGGCTTACACTTGAAGATCTGACACATTTTCAACAGTGACATATTATTCAAGATTATGGCATCTAAGTCACAAAAAATAAAAGCTTCCATACAGGCTGGAGACTGTAGATGGTGGGCAACTGAAGTTATTATATGAAAACGAAATTGGTAACTGACAGGCAGCCATATGGACATCACTATAATATTGCCGGCATACAGAAAGTTACTTAGTCAGCACCTGAATATGGCATTTGATGTAGAAGTCAAGAATGTATATAATCAAACTGAGATTTGTTAATATTAATAAATGTTACTGGTTTAGTTATGCTCATGATAAATTGACTGTGTGCAATTTTTGCATGGTCACTCATTCTGAAGATGGGCTTGGGTTTTGTTAGATTCAACATGGGACTCGATCATGCATCTTGCAGGAAACACTAAGAAAGAGATCTTTTTACAAATGTACCAAGAGCTTGATAAGAGATCAAGCTCTTCATAGTCCTGCATTGTCCCAGACCATTCTGGCTGCCTATCAGGGCATTTTATGCCGTAATGTCTCTTTTTAAGGTACCTACAATAAGCGAGATGCATTTTATGCATTTCACTGGTGCATTTAAGCAACAAAGCAATTGTGTTAAATGATAAAACATTGATACCTAAAAGTGCACATGCATAATGCTACCATATGCCCAGCACGACAGTGGAGTGTTATCATATGCCCAGAGATGCCAACCAGCACGACAGTGGAGTGTTATCATATGCCCAGAGATGCCAACCTCTGCCAATGTTATGCTATTATGTCAGCTTTATGTAACCTCCATTTTAACATAAAAAAGAGGAATACTTTCAATTTTTTATATACCTACTGACATTTGTGAAGTACAAGACCTCTAAGTGCACATTTGGTTGAAATATGCTTCTTCATTTAGCATTTTCAATATGTAACACAATGAAATTAACAGAGTCAACCTGAGAAGGAATAGGATTAACCCAATTTTGATTCCTGTCACATTCCATTTTGAATTTCTGAAACATCTTTTTCCATCAAGAATCTATATTGGCAACCTTTTATTTCAATAACCATCTCAAATTCCCTCACAATAAATAAGAGTGCTAGGGTGACACAATTTTTTTTAATGGTCATTCTTCAGCTGAATTTGTGATACAAGTGATTTGGCTTGTTTTCTTTAAAAAAAAATACAATCAGACATTACAAAGATCTAGATGTACAGCTGTGTATATACAATTTTGTCAACTGGAAAATCACAACTTGACATAAATAATCATAATAGCATAATCTGAAGTTAAAAACAGAAATGATTATACCCAAATTAAAATGACTGGCATCTTTGTATGACATGTGTAAATTGTCCCGAGATTTAAGACATGGTAGCCATATGGATGGCAGGGTGCTATCTTGACAGGGCAGTATGTAGTGATATACTAAAATATTCTAGGGGCAATAATCTTACAAGGAACAAAGTCAAAACTTTCAGAGCATACCAGATTAATGACTTGATGACACTAAGTGGAAAAAGCACTCTAGCAGAGTACAGACAACAATGCAATTGAGTGCATACCATACAAACATAAACATGATCCCATGTTGTGAAAAGAACTGTATTGACAGCAATACACTATTTATATCAAATGACTTACCTTGATTAGGTGTTTGTTCACCCACTTTGTGAATGTCTTCTTTTGTACAGCATCCCTTTGGTCTAAAAAGAACAGCAAATCTTATATAGGTACACAAATTTTTTAGAACTAAACATCAATACACAATTTCAGTAAATTATTTACTAGATCTATGCATCACCTACTAGGTCAAAATATGATAGTATCACGATAATTGGGTGGCAATACAATGCAATATGTATCATAGTTAGAAAGCAATACAACACATATCGCAATACAGGACTACATTACAACACGTATCATGATACAGACTCCTACACAGTCTGTTTTTCTCTGAATTTAACGTCTATGTAATTGTGTCAGTGTTGTAAGCCTACAGTGAGGTTATCAGAAATGGACTCTAAATTATTGCTAATCCAGGAAAGTAAATCTGTCAACAGATCATTAAAACAATTACCTTCACAAATAGGTTAGTTGCCATAAAAAGTTAAATTGTTTTGTGTCAAATGTACTTAATAAAACATGGGATGGAAATCCCTTTCATGGTTAATTTCTCCATTTCTTGTCTTGATAAGACAAGATCCCATCAACCACCCTCAACTTTACAAATGCAATAAAAGAACAAGGCAGAATGGATTTCTTCGATGAATCAAGTAAATAAGGGTACAAATTCTCAAAACAATCAGCACATGGCAAACTGACCTGGTACCCTGGCCCAATGCAATAATTTCAATACTGGTAATATAAAATGTTTTCAGACAGTGATTCCAGACCTTTTCAAGGAAGAGGACCCATTCTTAACTTCAAAATATTTTGTGGACCCCCACATGCTAATAGTTCTCCTTTTATCCTCCCTTTGATAAACCCTGCAGCCCCCCAGGGGTCCATGGCACACAGGTTGAAAACAACTTACTTAGGGTATCAGGCAAGTGCCAAAACTTTGGCCTATCAGAAAGGTCCTTGGCCAACCCAATGAACATGGCTCAGTTATACCAAACAAAATGTTTTACTTTTTATTATTGCTGATTCCCTGCATCTTTGCATTGGCAGATGGAGATTCTTGCAATGTAGTCAGAAATTAGATGATCACAAAAAAAAAACTGTAGGATCATCAATGTGATCAAGAAATGAGTGAGAAAATCCTGAGAAAATGAATATAAATGGCTGATATATGACCCAGAAAAGGATGTGATGTTGTGCACTTTTTGCACTAAGGTTTTCAATTTTATTCATTGATGGTTGTAAAACCTTGATCTCATGATGCAAGTTACCTAAACAAAAAAGTAAATGAATACCTGAAAGCAAAACAAGATGTTGGTTCCTCAAAAATCTGACATCTTTGTGCATTAATGTCTTCAAAAAGCCTGAAAATAATAATGTTCTAAACCTGCAATGCCCTCACTAGATAATTAAAGGCCCCACATAGACTTTTTTCAGGACATCTGTGTACTGGCTATTTATCTGGAAATATCTGCCAAAACCATAAAACTGGAGATCCTGTCACAAATGATTTACGATCTGAGAAATTTAACAAAACAGGTGAGGCTTCCAAAACACATGCATGGCTGATTCTAAGATGGGAGTCTACTTGAATATAGAGAGGAATTAAAACCATCTGTTTATCAAGTATCAATCAATGGTTTTATAACTTTACAATGGTTTAAGGAACAAGTTTCTAGGAAACATAAATACAGAAAAAGCAAGGAATCACCTATCTGTTTTTATTTATCTACTGATTTACTTTTCAGTTTACACAAAAACAACCTTCTTCACCCCCATTTAGAAGAAGAAAAAAAATGATACCAACTCCAACCCTACATATTTTAAACCTCAAAAAATTTACAATTTCAAAATTAAAAATGCCATTGATTTTTTTTTTTAAAAAAAAATATGTATCTTCCAACAACAGGCTTAGGGTACATTCAAAAGTCTTACCCAGGTGACAAATCAAAGCAACAGATCAAGTCCTGTTTTTATAAAGATACAAAATGAGTTCAAACACAATGGAACTAGAATTTAATGTTAATTTCTTTGTATCCAGCAATTCTAGTAGATGGAGAAATTTACTGTCCTGATGTATTTTCACTAGCCCTTCCCACAAAACAATGTCAGATACCTATCGACATCGACTAGGCATGGGACTAGTGCAATTATGAATATGACAAATTCTGCTTGAAATTTAATAGCCCCAAACTCAAGTAAAAATCTACTAAACTTTTCAAGCCTTGCACTACCAACTAGGGTATATTACTCTATAAATGTTGTATCAGTACTAAAAAACAACTTAATTTGTACTTGTATTTACACTTAAAGAAGACAATCTGCATTTCAAGACTATAAACAGAAAAATCCATCAAGATATCACATAAGGTATCTACATTTATCCTGGTCTTTTTTTGTACAATTATCCATTGACTTGTGGTAATTTCAACTGCCAGCAATTTTAGAAATATCCTTCTTTTAAGTAGAAAATTTAAACCAAAAATATATATAAAAGTTTAACAATGTAATTTTGATCATGACAAAAATCCACACCCTTTAATTATGTCTGCATATCTGCAATCATGACAACAAAAAAAGATCTGTTTAATGTGGTCAAACCTGACTGATTGGTGCTGTGAGAAGAACTGAAGGAGATTCAGTCAAACAGTAGTCAAAACGTTGTATAATTTTGCCTGAAAACTGTAAAACAAAATTTACTCCACCTAGATGTTCCTAATGAAAAGCATTATACTAATGTTTTGTCATGTCATTAATAAACTGAGAAGTTACTATGCTAAAAAAAACTAAAAGGCAAAGTTCTAAATCTAAAGCAACAAAGGGCCAAAAAAATGTAAACTAAACTTTTTAGCCCTTTTTAATGTAAAGCCTCATAACAAATTTCATTTCAATCCACTGAGTCTTGTGAAAGTTACAGAGCAGATTCAAAATCCAAGAGCACAGTTCTGATGAAACTAGAAACATAACTCTATAAAATTTGGAGAAAACAAATACGCACGTCAAATGTAACTCATGTTGTTTTAATTAAATGTCCCATACCAAATTTGGTTTTAACCTCAATGGACATGACTGGGGCATAATCAGAATATGATAAAGAAAATAAACAAAACTCACTTTATGACTCACTATGAACAGAACAATAACAAGTAGTTTAAATTTTACCTCTTATGCTTGGCTTCTCTTTTACATATGTATATACACTCACCTTTACGATAAAAGCACATAGAAACCCATGTCATCTTATTTCCATATAAGCTTACCATGAAAATTTTACTGTACTTAGAACAGTACTGAAATGAAGATTCTAACATTTCTGCCCTACAATTTTTTTTAAACAAGCTTATATGTAATCCATTTTTAACAAATTTTTGATCTATCTTCTAAACATACCCGTTTCTTTTCGCCTGTTCTGTTCATACTGCTGCATTGCCCGCGGGGAGGGGGGAACCTCCGCTGGATCATTGTAACTCATTAGATTATTCATTATTCCAAATTACACTGACCACAGACTCTAGACTGGAAACATGGTGCATTTATCCAATACATGCCACATGAATTTAAATCCAGTGAAATCACAATCAAATCTGCTTTTATTATTGCTGATATACAAGCATGGATGAACCTGAAAACACAGATCCTGTGCACAGTATATGACTTGTGAATACACAAGTGAAGTCTTGAGATCAAAGGGAGAGACACCTTAATGCAGGTAAAGGTGTTACTTGATGTTACTTGGCTACAGGTAATTAATGATTACTCCTCGGAGTAAAACTCATCATGCCAAACTACCACAGAAAACTCTAACAGCATATCCTGTAGAAAACTTGGACTTTGTTCAATGAATCGAAGTTATGGTACACTAAACTAAGAGAGTGAAAAACCTATTCTGCGACAGTACATGCAGTCATTCACTGTGACAAGACTGACAAGAGTTTGTTAACCTGTGCGACGGATTTGAGATAGACTAAATATAGCGCGGGGCGGACTGAGCATATTTAAAATTTGGGCAATGGTTAACACTCGTGTAGTCACTATGCATTTTACCTTGAACTTCAGACTCCGATATAAATCTAATTTAAAACCCGTTTGTATCAAGCAGAAATTTTCGATCGATAATTGAGAGCCAGACGTGTGTGCATTAGGCAACTTATTTACACGAACTCTCCAGTGTTGAAGAACAACGTGATTTGACAAAACTGCGTTGACTGATTAACACACGTCGCTGTTATTATTACAGTGCAGTGCACGTCATCATTTACCTCCAACTTTTGTTAAAGAAAACTCTGACAAAATAGTTTCCAAATTTTCTTTAAAAAAAAAATAAAACCTCTCACCTGCAATATGTAACACGGCTCTGTCTGCGGGGTCGAGTTGCAGTACACACAGTGGAAGTGGCGTTGCATAGGCGCCGTATTCTTTATAAAAATAATCGGGTGTGAAAGACATGGTTGAATTTCAGGGTCTCGGAGTCTCGCTGCTACAAGTCCATCCATAAGTTAACCTGTCAAGGAGATACAACACTAAAATTCAGTTACAAAGAAACTGACACGAAAACAGAGGGGGTCGGTGTAAGAAACCGATAACTTCGAACGTTCCTATGCCTCAGGACATTAAGACACGTGTCTGAGACATGAAATACTCCTATGCATGAAAATTAAATCCCTTATTGAACTCTCTTCACCTTACAATCATTGGTAGGCCATCCGACTGTTCATTGTGATCGACAGAAATTTAGCGTAATGAGTAATCACAAGCCCACTACAACCACAACATGGCTGATGAAAATGACGATGACATCACCATCGGCGCTCGCGGATTCTCGTGGCAGACGGCACTTCATATGCATAATTTATGTGCTAAAAGATGCGATTTGTAAATAAAACAACTAATTATTTTACCCCACAACCAACCAGTGTTACGTGTTACTTTATTGTGACTGAAATACTTGTACTTGCGAGATCAGTGAAGCATAACGAGATCAATTCATTTACACGTGTTGTTTCAACAGGTATCAACTCATAATATACGAAATCAATACCATTCCGTTCTTCCTAGAAATATAATTTGTTTACATTCATTGATTGCAATTCAAAGTCAATAAATGAGTATATAATGCATCATCCTTCAATTCTTTCAGGTGGATACAACTGCTCAATATATCACCCAACAAGTACTTCGGGGTTTATTTAACCACGCAGGTGCGTGCAGTGTGTAATTTGTTGATGCTGGTAGTTGTGACAAGTTGCGCAAAAAAAATTTAATATGATTCATCGCTTATGTGTCCTGGCAACATTCAAATTTCAGCTAAGTGATGAACAATTGCTCAGAAATAATGCAATAAACTGAATTACATATTAAGCAAAATTTAAATCTTAAAAAAAGTCATAATTTATCGCATGACTAATGTGTTATTACGTTAACATGCCCAAATCACAGCTCTTAGAGATTTACTGCATATGAAAACAAATTAAGTCAAAACCCCACCAAGGCGTAACGACCAAGACATTCGAATGTAATTCAGTGACTAAACTGCACTTTTCTGCGATTTACTCAGTTAAAATCAATCTTACAACGATCCTTGTTTCAAATATAATTTTCAAACTCGTTCAATATTCTAATCGTACACGTGTTCGTTTCCTTCTGCTTCCGTAAATCACACACACACACACTTTTAACTGGTATACACATGTTGATATGAAGCTAAAATTTTGTAGTTCTTTCTTGTTTAACCTATCCCTAATTATCAAAATTCAACTGCATATTGTAACATGTACTGATGCATATTTTTAAATTACGTTTTAAACATTAAACAAATGACAGACACGTTATGCCTCGATTTAAATTGAAAAACTATTCTTTGTTCATATTTCAAACGCACTGACATCATTCATCCCGTCGCTATATAGAATGCGACTTTCGATATGTACACATCGTTAGCCACAGCAAAATTTATCCATTTACAGCAATATAAATTATAGAGATATCTAATTTTAATTTAAAGATTTCAAAACAAGATAAGCTGGCAAAACCCTACGATATTATTTATTAACTTCTATTATTATTATTATTATTATTATTTTGCCACAGGATATGGGGGGCCCCGAGTGGCCAAGTGGTCTAAAGAGCTCTCCGTTACGAATCACAACCATCTCACCTCTGTCTGCGTGGGTTCGAGTCTAGGATTCGGCGAATGTGGATATGTGAGAAAGCTTGCCAGTAGCTTCTCGTGGGTCGGTGGTTCTTTCCGGGGATTTCCCGGTTTCTTCCTCCACCATTAATACTGGCCGCCATGTATAGCCTATCGTGTGCTGAAAAATGGCGTTAAGCCCAACAACAACAACAACAGGATATGGTACTGACCAAAAGCCAAGGCAAAGCGATACAATAAGGTAATAAGGTGGACCAGGGGAGGCAACACATTTTTTATCCGTGTGCACTGTACAGAAATGCCTTTTTGATTGCTGCCCTTGCAAGTAAATCTGGCTTCCTATTCTGTTTTCTTAAATTTTTATCTTCGTTCCTTTTTCTTTCCTTCTTTCGCTCCCAAAACATTTGTCACAGTTCTTGTAAATAATGACCTTGATATTTGTGTCGATATTGCATTCAAGGTCATTTTATGTTAAGAAAATAATATCAACGATACTGCACAGGAGCTGTTTTGTTAAATTTGTTAAACGAAATGTCAAAAGATCAAATGTAGTTTTGTATAGTGCGACTGAACATCAGTGAATACTTACGAGCAGGGCCAACA